>SJXO01005201.1:4650-46100 GCA_006408615.1 Connochaetes taurinus | reverse complement strand
ACTTTATTTTTTTGGGCTCCAAAATCACTGCAGATGGTGATTGCAGCCATGAAATTAAAAGACGCTTACTCCTTGGAAGAAAAGTTATGAGCAACCTAGATAGCATATTCAAAAGCCAGAGACATTACTTTGCCGACTAAGGTCCATCTAGTCAAGGCTATGGCTTTTCCTGTGGTCATGTATGGATGTGAGAATTGGACTGTGAAGAAGGCTGAACACCAAAGAATTGATGCTTTTGAACTGTGGTGTTGGAGAAGACTCTTGAGAGTCCCTTGGGCTGCAAGGAGGTCCAACCAGTCCATTCTGAACGAGACCAGCCCTGGGGTTTCTTTGGAAGGAATGATGCTAAAGCTGAAGCTCCAGTACTTTGGCCACCTCATGCAAAGAGTTGACTCATTGGAAAAGACTCTGATGCTGGGAGGGATTGGGGGCAGGAGGAGAAGGGGACGACCGAGGATGAGATGGCTGGATGGCATCACGGACTCGATAGACGTGAGTCTGAGTGAACTCCGGGAGTTGGTGATGGACAGGGAGGCCTGGCGTGCTGCGATTCATGGGGTCGCAAAGAGTCAGACATGACTGAGCGACTGAACTGAACTGAACTGTCCAGTTGTTTTGGTTTTATTTCTTCTTTTGCAATATATGTTTCTTGGGATTTTCTTCATAGACAATAACGTCATCCACAAAGATGAAAGAAATTTTTTTACTTTACAATTTGTGTGTCTTTTATTTCTACTCTTTTTACTTTGCCTTCTTGTACCAAATAAGATTTCCATTATGAAAATGGAACTTATGAAAATGGGGAGTTCATCTTTCTGTGTCATATCTTTTTGCCTTTTCATAGTGTTCATGGGACTCTCAAAGCAAGAATACTGAAGTGGTTTGCCATTCCCTTCTCCAATGGACCACATTTTGTCAGAACTTTCCACCATGACCCATCCATCTTAGATGGCCCTACACAGCATGGCTCATAGTTTCATTGAATTAGACAAGACTGTGATCCTTGTGATTAGTTTGGTTAGTTTTCTGTGACTGGTTTTCATTCTATCTGCCCTCTGCTGGATGAGGATAAGAGGATTGTGGAAGCTTCCTGATAGGCGGACTGGCTGTGGGGAAAACTGGGTCTTGCTCTAGTGGGTGGGGCCATGCTCAGTAAATCTTTAATCCAATTTTCTGTTGGTGGGTGGGGCTATGTTCCCTTCCTGTAGTTTGGCCTGAGGCCCAACTGTGATAGGGGTAATTGGGATAATGGTGATATCCTTTCAAAAGGACTTATGCCAACACCCTGTGGCTCTCAGGACTGTTGTAGTCAGTCTATTTATTAGGGCTTCTTTAATTTCTCTCAGCAAGGTTCTGCAGATTCAGATTACAGGTCATAGGCATCTATGGACATAGGTGTGCTACATAGATTATCTCTATATATTCATACTTTTTGATGCTATTATTGATGGCATTTTTAAAAATTGGGATAATAGTGCTTTACAATGTGTTAGTTTCTGCTGTAGAATGAAGTGTATCAGCTATCCATATATCTCCTCCCTCTTGGATCTCCCACACATACATCTGGGCCACCACAAATCACCAAGGTGAGCTCCGTGTGCTATACAGCAGGTTCCTAGTAGCTATCTGTTTTACACATGGTAATGTGTATATGTCTATCCCAATCTCACAATTCATCCCACCCCTGTTTCTGCCTCCCCATATCCACATTTTCGTTCTCTATGCATGTCTGTTCATGCCCTGCAAATAGGTTTATTGGTACCATTTTTCTTGATTCTACATGTATACTTTAATATACCATATTTGTTTTTCTCTTTCTAACTTACTTGACTCTGTATGACAAACTGTAGTTCTATCTACATCTCTACAAATGATTCAACTTTGTTACTCTACATGGCTGAGTAATATTCCATTGTATATATGTAGCACACCATCTTTATCCATTCATCCATTGATGGATATTTAAATTGCTTCCATGAATGGCACTGTTTTTTTAAATACAAACCCCATATATATTTTCACTGAACTGTCAGTAACCAGATGTTGCTGGGAAATCTTTTGGGTTGAAAGTACCACAGAATAGAATAGAAAAGATTCTTGATGCTTAATATATGTATTATTTAGGTTCCCAGAGAAACAGAAACAATAGGATGTATTTTGAGGAATTGACTAATGAAATTGAATAGGCTTGGTGAGTCCAAAGTCTAATGTAGGAGGCCAACAAGCTGGAGGCGTAGGAAAGAGTTATAGTTGGAATCTGAAGGCAGCCTGCTAGCAAACCACAAAGAGCCTATGTTGTAGATGAAGTTCAAAGGCAGTCTGCTGGCAGAATTCCTTCTTGTTCAGAGAAGGTCAGCCTTTTGGTCTATCTATCCCTTCAACTGATTGGATGAGGCCCATCCACATTATGGAGGGCTAAGTGCTTTACCCAAATTCTACCTATTTAAATGTGATTCTCATTCAAAAACACTCTCACAGAAACATCTAGAACAATGTTTGAACAAATATCTGGGCACTGTGGTCCCAGCAAGTTGATACATGAAATTACCATCACAATATTCATTTGCCTAGATGCTCATATCAGCTTTTAGATGTCATTGGCAATATACCAAAACAAAGGACAAAAATATCATAGAGATAATTCTACAGGTCATCTCCAGAAAATCATTCACTGAAATGAAATCGTTTTATAGCTTTAACGTTTGTGTGGTTAGGATTGAATTGTGGAGTTATCTTCATTATCCTCAAACAAATCTACTTTGATGAATTCCTGGGTTCTTGGGTGGTAAGAAAAAGTGGGAGAGAGCATTATGAATGTGGGTATCCATGTATGTAGGTGGGGATGTGTGTGTGTATGTTTGTGTGTATTGGTGAAGTTGTGAGGAATATTTGTGTCAGGAATATTTGAGGTTAATTCCTGTGTGTTATGTCAGCCCTGCTCAGTACCTAGCACATATTAGGAAACGTATCAAGATCGTTGCTATTTGTTTTATCGCAGATTTCCTTGGTCAGCATGGTTACCATGGTGACTCAGTGACTGCTGTGGGATTTATTACAGACTGAAATCCATTTGTGATTCTTATCTGAATCTGTCATGACTATGTTAGTTGTTAAGTGCTGCTTTTATAATTTTGTCATTTCTTCTAGATTTATTGATGTTAATTGACATTCAGATGTTGGGTTGAGCTTTCCCTTCTCCCTTATCATTTATTTATTTATTCATATATTTCTTTTATTAGTATGACTCATAGATTCTTATTTTTTCAAAGGGTTACCATCTGACAGAATTATTTATTTTTATGATCAAACTGTCACAAAATTGGCCTATCAGTCCTACAAAGTTGCCTCTCTGTCCATTTTATGCCTTCCTAGGATTCTCTGAACATGTGCTTTGCTCTCTGAGCATGAGTATATGCCAGTCTGCGGAAAGGAAGTGATGATGTCCACTTCAAGGCATTACTTTGAGCATATGAAGAGGAAATGAAGATAACCAACATGGTGTGGTATCTAGTAGCCTTTCAGCAATGTTAGTTCCCATTCCAACATTACCTCCTTGACTCTGTCAATATGATGCCTCATTTTCATAATAGCATGTCTACTGGAGAGAATACTTGGACATATAACAGAAGCAGGGATAAGGGCACATGTCCATGATGTGAGAGCCTCAGTGTCACTGCTGTGTGTGGAGGAAAAGCATCATTGCACAGCTTCCAGGGAAATGAGAGGGGGCAGGCAAGCAGATCCTGAGCCCCTTCCCCTGCTTTTCACGGGCTTTCCCTTCGTCTCATTTTCCTCTCTATTCCATGTGTTTATCTCCTTACTCTTCCTTACAGTGGAACATTAAAGAAGGTATGGACTCTGAGCCTCAGAAACAAGATCCAGTAGAGAAGAACCAAGTGTGATATTGAGTCTACTAGACATTTTCCTGGAGCAAAAGAAGAGAGTTGAATTACTCTTGCCTTTTCCTCCTGAGGGAGAAGCTGCAAGTTAAACTTGGCTAACTGTGTGGTTAAACCAGTGAACCTGGTTTCAGTTCAGGGGGCTTTATTATTATTTATTATTTGGAGGGGACAGAAAGAAGCATGTTGTGACTCACTTTTATCTCTTGACTTCACTAAAATTCTGGGAATTGGCAACATCATCTGAATGCTGACTGGAAGGCTTATTTGAGAGACAGGTTTGCCCCTCCCCTGAGCCTCTGTCCTACCCCTAAAGTTGCCCAGTTGGGACTGTCACGTGGTAGATTCGTGAACTACCTTGGACCATGCTGTTACCTCATTCCCTTGGCTTAGGGATGTTCCTCATTTTGCTGCTGAACGGTTTCCTTTGGGAAGGGCTAAAAATACTATTTTTTCACTACCAAAAAACCAAGACACTTTTGTTATAAATAAAAAATGAGAAATATAGGAGAGGAAAAAAAATTAGAGAGTCTTACAGTGGATAAGCACTGTTATCATTTGAATACATTTTTATAAATTTTATTATGCAATTGGTAAGTTTTTTTTAATTTATAGTTCATTTACAGTATGTGAAGTAACTCAGAGAAAGACAAATATTATATCATATTGATTATATGTGGAGTTTTAAAAAATAATATGGGAGAGAAGAGGGTAGGATGAATTGAGGAAGTAGTGTATATATATATATATATATATATATTTACACACACACACTATCAGGTGTAAGCCAGATAACTAGTGGGAAGCTCCTATATAACACAGAGAGCCCAGCCTGGTGCTCTGTGAGGACCTAGAAGGGTGAGATGAGTGGGAGGAGGCTCAAGAGGGAGAGGATATATGTATAATTACAGCTGATTCACGTTCTTGTACAGCAGAAACCACCACAACATTGTAGAACAATTATCCTCCAAGTAAAAAATAAAATGAATACAAATGAAAACTATAAAATACTTTTTAATATAAATATATTGTGAAGGTCAGTCTATGCCAATCAGTACAAATGCACATAATAAAAATGGCAGTGGTAACATTAATAGTCAATTTGTATATCATAATAGTGACAAGAATACTTGCTATTGTTGCTGATTTCCCCTCTGCCTATGCTATTGTAAGTGCTAAACCTGTACTTGCTCATTTAGTCCTCACCACAACCCACAAGGAGGAGCTACTGTTGCCCGAATTTAAACATCAAGGAAGTGAGACAGAGTGAGGGCAGGGCTCGCCAGTCACAAGAATAGGATGTGAACAGATTCTGGGTGGCTGCTGAGATCCACATCTAACCAGTGGACACTACTCCTTCTCATCTGATAAGACCTGCAAAGCATAATCAACCAAACTGATGTACAGTTGTTTTTCCCACTTCAATACACAGGAATTTAAAATAGTGATAGTGACCACTATAGTTTGGAATTGGGTGGAATGTGTCCTGTTATAATCTAGAAGGGTTCCCCGATATCTCATCTCCCTTCCTGTGCTTCTAGGGCATTCCCATTCCAAAGGCTTTCCTATGTTTGAGCTAGGAACCCTCTTGCTCTGCTCCATTTTGTTTTGTTTTCATATAGGTACAAGAGCAATTGGTATTCATTTTAGGTTAAGACAGATGCCATAGAAAAGAGGTGAAAAAAGCATTACCGCAAAACATACCACCCAATTAAACTGTATTTTCCTCTATATTATATTCCTCCAGAATTTTCTAATGTAGATATTAATCTTTTTAATAACCTAACAATCGATAGTTATTTAATTTTAATTGATTACTATTTATTTGGCTGCACTGGGTCTTAGTTGCAATACACGGGATCTTTGATCTTCATTGCAGCATGTGGGACCTTTAGTTCTGGCATGGGAACTCTTAGTTGTGGCATGTGCGATCTAGTTCCCTGACCAGGGGTGAAATCTAGGCACCCTGTATTGGCAGCATGGAGTCTTAGCCACTGGGCAGCAGGGAATTCCCCATAGATATTTATATATTTGTGTGTTTAGTGTTAGTTGCTCAGTTGTGTCTGACTCTGAGATGCCATGGACAGTAGCCCACCAGGCTCCTCTCTCTATGGGATTCTCCAAGCAAGAATACTAGAGTGGGTTTCCATTCCCTTCTCCAGGGGATCTTCCTGACCCAGGGTTGAGCCCAGGTCTCCTTCATTGCAGGCAGATTCTTTAGCAATTGAGCCACCAGGGGAGCCCCCATTTATGTGTATATTTGTATATTTATCTACAGTGGATGAGATCTCGTCTACATGTACTTTGGGAACCTGCATACCTCATTGAAGTTGGTTAAGTGGGTCCCCCAAAAAGCTGTGTCCAATCTTAACACCCTCATACAAGTTAATGTGACCTTAATAAAAAATAGTCTTGAGAGACTTGATTCAGTTAAGGATTGAAAGTGAATAGTGAAGTGGCTTAGTCGTGTTTGACTCTTTACGACCCCGTGGATTGTAACCCATGGAATTTTCCAGGCAAGAGTACTGGAGTGGGTTGCCATTTCCAGGCAGAGGCGTTACTTCTGAACCACCAGGGAAGCCCCAGTTAAGGATTTTGAGGAGAAATCGACAAAGGCTAGTGTTCTTATAGGAGAAAGGAGGGGAGATTTCACACACACAGGGAAGCAAGTCATGTGAAGAGATACTGAGAGGCAGAGATTGCAGCTGTCCTGCCACAAACCAAGGGGCTCCAGAAGCCACTGGACACTAGCAGGTGTAAGGATGGATGCTTCCCTGGAGCCTTTGGCAGGAACCTGGCCCTGCTGACACCTTGATCTCAGACTTCTGGTCTCCAGAACTATGGGAGCTTGTCTCTGAAGTTTCTGACATTTTAAGCTATGAAGCTCATAATAATTTGTTATGGTGACCCAGTTGTGTCCCACTCTTGGGGATCCCTAGACTGTATCCTCTGTCAATAGGATTTTCCAGGCAAGAATACTGGAGTGGGTAACCATTCCCTTCTTCCAGGGGATTTTCCTGATGCAGGGATTGAAACCGAGTCTCCTGCATTGTAGGCAGATTCTTTACCACTTGAGCCATCAGGGAAACCCCAAGGTGGCCCCAGGAGACTGTTATGAATGAACCATCAGCCTATATCCTATTTTTTATGCCTGTGGGGATAGTGTTGCCAATAAAGACATATAAGAAGGAAGAAATATGGCTAAAACTTACTAATGTGCTAAGTACTTTTTATGTATCATCTCCATCAGTCCTTGTAGCACCCTATGAGGTAGATACTGTTGCTGTGCTCATCCCCATTTTATAGAAGAAACACTGAGTGGCAGGGTCATAAAGACTTGGCCCAGCACTGCACAATTAGGGAGCAGGACAGCATCATACATCAAACTCCCACTGGCTATCTATTTTACATATGGATAATGTATATGTTTCAATGCTATTCTCTCTCTAAAAGGATTAGTTCTTTGAAAGATTACCAGTTAATATGAAAGAGCCATCTCATCTCAGAAGTTTGTCTCATGGTATAACAGAGAGATACTTGCTTCCTTCACAAAGATTTGTATATTGTCATAGGAGAAAAAAAATGAGAAATGACTTTTCAGAGTGCCTTCTTTAGGACAAAGGCTCAGACAGCCCCTACTTCTTTCCCCAACACTTAAAGGGCCCTGAAGTCTGACCATGTGCTGTACCGTTTGGGCAGGTTTCCTCATTCATTCATCCATCAAGACAGCTTTGTAACGAAGGGACCATGAGTCCCAGTCACAGATGCCCAAGATCATGGTGACAGAGCCTGGATCACCTCTGCAGGTGTCAGGATGGGATGAGGTCCCATCCCTCACCCTCCCTAAAGACACAGAGCAGCCACCCTTTCAGAAGATGGGCTTTCAGGGCTGGAGAAATGGTCACACACCCCTGCTGTTGTCCCACAGTACTCACTCACCTACCCCAATGGGAGAGGAAGAGGACAGAGAAGATGAAATCCTGCCCCTTCTGCCAGCTGACCTCAGTGTCAGCCACATGCGTTGGCTCATCCCTGAAGAGAGGGGTGGGGCTCGGGCAGAAGCTCAGGTATTGCCCTTGAGACAGGTGATCTGGAGGGAGGGCAAGTGATATGTGCAGAAGTGTTTTAAGGAATTGTATTTTATATTTCATGTCCTTTAATCCTAGCAGCTATTCAAGTTACCCATTATTATAACCATTATTCAGAACACAGTACTAACTTTGCGTGCGCGTGTGCTAAGTTGCTTCAGTTGTGTCTGATTCTTTGAGGCCCTATGAACTGTAGCCCTCCTCTGTCCATGGTATTCTCCACGCAAGAATAGTAGAGTGGGTTGCCATTTCTCTCCTGCAGGGGAATCTTCCCAAGCCAGGGATGGAACCCACGTCTCCCACGTCTCCTGCATTGCAGGTGGATGCTTTACTGCTGAGCTACCAAATAAGCAAAAACAAGAATACTGGAGTGGGCTGCTATGCCTTCCTCCAGGACTGACTTTAGGGGATTTCAGTTAATCAGGAACACAGGTTTGTTTTCTTCCTGATCAGTAGCTAACTCTGGAATTTCAGGGTTTTTTTTCCATTTTGCCTTGAAGCCCATAGAGAAGTATAAATGGTTTTGTTAGCTTTTACTCACATAGTGATGGACATTTGGAAAGCTTCCTATATTTCCATTTTTGTTTTCTATTTCATGCAATGCTGCAACAAATATCCTCTTACCAGCTTACTTTTGAATATGTGTAAAAATTTCCCTGCCATGTTCCCTGGGATGTGATTTCAATAGTTTAAATTCTCTCACAAGGTGTCAGAGTGTTCTCATTTCTTACCCACCTCTAAACTTTTGTTCGTAATATTTACATTTATTTCTGACTGTGTTCTGTTTCCTTGACTTATGCTGAAGTTGAGCCTCCCCAACCTGCACCCCCAACACACAAGCCAGTTTTCAAATGTTTGTGAATTATATTTGTCAGATGATAGATAATGAAAGGATATTTAGATGCTTTCAGTAGCATTCCTTAAATTATTAGTGAGTTAGAACATATTTTTATGATTATTGGCCATTTTAATTTCTTCATCTGTGAACTATTTACACATTTTGTCCACTTTGGTATTTTGTCATAGGAGCTCTACATGCATTCACTGATCCATGGACTTGTGATTTCAATGCATTTTTATTGGGTGAATATTATTTGCCAGACACTCCAGTGAAAATCCACGTTCTAGAAGATCTCTCTTCTGAGATCTAGATGCTTATATTTATTGAGAGTGTCCACCTGGAGAAAGAAAAGTATTAGTATCCATCCATACATGCATGATTGTCAAGGAAAACATACTCAATTCAAAACACTTATCTCTAAGCCCTGAATCACCACAAAGTAAAAAGAAGGCAGTGTTTTACATGAGGAGAGCACTGCCTCAGGATTAGCATTTCTGCAATGTCTACAGTTATGGTAGGATATTATATATAGATATATAGATATACACACACACAGCTTTTATATATATATATATACAAGCTGGGCTTCCTTGATGGCTCCCACGGTAAAGCGTCTGCCTGCAATGCGGGAGACTTGGGTTCGATTCCTGGGTCAGGAAGATCCCCTGGAGAAGAAAATGGCAATCCACTCCAGCACTCTTGCCTGGAAAATCCCATGGACGGAGGAGCCTGATAAGCTACTGTCCATGGGGTCGCAAAGAGTCAGACATGACTGAGTGACTTCACTTTCACTTTCATATATACACACATACACACATATAATTCTTAGATATTATATAATATTTCTGAGTGTGCCTTTTCTAATTTATAAAATGGAAACAATTTGTTCTGAGGAGCAAAAGAACAAAATATATCGAGTGTCATACACAGCATATTGTACATAGGACAATAGATATTAATTCCCCTCCTATCCCATACCCATCTTTCCTTTATAGGAGCGTCACTTGACATAATCCAAATAGCATTACTCTATGATGACAATTGGAAATATTAAGCAGAAGAGAAATGTGTAAGTTTCCATTATGTATTAACTTCTGTGTTCTAGCTCTTCGCTGGCGTAACTTGCCAATTAGTTTAGGAAGAAGGAAACAGTCACTGGACCAACTCCACATGGTCTGAGAAAGAAACCACCAAAACCATCACCCCATGTCACTTTATTGCATATACTTTCCCATTCCACTTTTTATCTTCTGTGTTAATTTCTCCAGAATAATATATGCAAGATTATCCAGAAAGAGAAGGTTTGCAAAGGAACATTGCAATAGGATACTGGCGCCAGGTACATCATCCACCTTTGGGTAAGTCATTTCCCCTGTGCTGGTGGTTTTTCAGAGAAAACCTGTGAGATATAGAGGTAAATGAGATCCCATGTGGGAAAGAGCCTCTCCTTTGGAGACCTTAGTTGGGAAGGAAGAAGTGATGATTTCCAAATAATCACTTTCCAATCTCCAGCTCCTATCACACTCTGTATCAGATGAACTCAATAAGTTCTCATACTTATTGAATGACCACTTATGCATGGTCATAAGATGATTGGAACTTAAAACTTGCAAAAAGCAGGATCCTTGACCTCAGGAAACGACGAAGAAGTCAGCTTTCCTGAATGTGTACTATTTCTAATCTCATGTATTTTGCACAACATTCCAGGGAGGTAGAGAATATGAGTTCTACACCATTTTGTAGCTGGTGAAGTGATGATGTACAGAGATTAGGTAACCTGGTTGGGGGTCATCCTACTACTAAGAAAAGCAGAGACTGCATGAGACTTAGCCACACATCAGGCCAAAATCAAGTAAATTTTGCTTTCCTGTTGACCTGTGTCACTTCTGTAATCTGTATCTTCATTACTGATTTCAGGATGCCAGGTCTGCCTATATTTTTCCAAGTCAGTAAACCTGATTCGACCTCAATTTCCTATTCTGTAAAACCTGGGGGGTATTAAAAGAAAATAAGCAAAATTTTGGAGGTGATGGATACATTTAGGACTTTGGTTTGATGATTATTATGGGTTTATGCATACGTCCAAATTCAAGAATATATATACGTTAAACGTATAATTTTTTGGCATATCAATTATATCTTGGTAAAGCTAAAACAAAGAAACAAGAGACTATGTTTAAACTATTATAGGTATTTTTGAAAGCAGAGTCCCCAGTCAACCTATATGTCATAAGGAATATGCACTCTCTAGTAGAGGGACAATTCTCCTGTTGAGGATTACTACTTGAAGGAGTAGTCCCCAAATACATACAGATAGGAAGTGCACAGACTTTTTAATGGACACTGACTGATTGAGGACCCCACCAGCAGTATCAGAACATGTAGGTTTCCCCTCATGCTCACCCACTGGAAATACTCCATAGTCTGTTGTTTTACTTTCCGATGTGATGAATGGAAAATCTATTGCCATCACTTTTTTTTATTGCCATCATTTTTAACTGCATATCAAGGTTATTGAAAATAAATCTTTCCTTCTATACAAGACTGTCAGTCATAACTGTCATTTTTTTTTTTTTTTACTGCAAATGAGTCTACTTACATAGGAAGCCTAACAACGAGTGACAGTCACATAAGCCTGCAGGTTCTCCTAACGCTACTGCCTGCTTGTAAGCTCCAGCTGTGTGTGCACGTGTGTGGACTCTGGGGGCTCCCAATGATAGTGTGTATCCCTGGAAAGAGGTTGAGAATATCTCTGATGTATGTGGAGTTCAGGATTAGAGAGGAGCTGGATCTGCTCATTCCCAAGTCTTTCTAAATGGCACACAGCTAGACCACAACGTGCTTCTGAGCAGACAGTAGTCCCTTTCCCCAGATGCAAGGCAAGCCTGTCTGCACTCACCTGCTCAGATCAGGGAAAGACCGTTCTAGGACGTAAAGTGTGGCAGTCTGACTAACTCTGCTGCTGAGCTCTGAAATAGAGGGCTCCCATCTTGCAGCCTCAGTTGAAGAGTCCTGAGGAGTTATATCCTCTCAACCACCCACCACACAGGTTCAGTCATCTCCCTGAGGAGTTCCACACTCATGGATAAAGATCCTTAAATTCTTATCACATCTTTGACACACTGTACATCCATCTATTCTTCCATTCATATATTTGACAGGCATTAGGAAGAAACTCTACATCACTCTTTGGATAAGTCTTAGGTGTCTCCAGAACGGAAACAAGGCAGAAAGGCATGGGAAGGCTGGTGTGGTACCTTGAGATGTTACATCTAAGAAGAGACGGATCCTCATTAAGATCTCAACCTGCTCAAGTGTTCTATAAATGGTGATTTTTTACAACTTCATTTACTGCTGTGAGCCTCTGTCCACATCTCTAGTTATGGTCCTCTTGATGTATATTCTTTCCTTTGCACCAAAATTTTACAAAGAATTCTTGATACTCAACTCACATCTCCTTGCACCTGCCCTCTGACTCAATCTTCATCCCTTATCTAATGGGCTGTGTTCTCCCACACTTTTAAATTTACCATGACAGTGTCAATATTCACCTCTTTGTCACATTTATAGATCATGAGTCAAATGTAGACAAATAGATATTTCTCCAGGAGGTATGTCTGTCCCCAGGAGAGAATTCATTTGCTGTATATAGACAAAGATTACATTGTCATGCTGTTGCTGCTGCTAAGTCACTTCAGTCATGTCCGACTCTGTGCGACCCCATAGACAGCGGCCCACCAGGATCCCCCGTCCCTGGGATTCTCCAGGCAAGAACACTGGAGTGGGTTGCCATTTCCTTCTCCAATGCATGAAAGTGAAAAGTGCAAGTGAAGTCGCTCAGTTGTATCTGACTCTTAGGGACCCCATGGACTGCAGCCTACCAGGCTCCTCCATCCATAGGATTTTCCAGGCAAGAGTGCTGGAGTGGGGTGCCATTGCCTTCTCCATAGTCACTTCAGTTGTGTCCGAGTCTGTGCGACCCCATAGACGGCAGCCCACCAGGCTCCACCATCCCTGGGATTCTCCAGGCAAGAACGCTGGAGTGGGTTGCCATTGTCATGCTATCAGTTACCACAAAACCTCAAATTGTAAAATACCTTCCATAGAATCTGTCAGACAGTGTGAAGGCTGTGCCTTAGACAAGTGAACTGAAGTCGCTCAGTCGTGTCTGACTCTGCGACCCCCTGGACTGTAGCCTACCCGGCTCTCTGTCCATGGAATTTTCCAGGCAAGAACACTGGAATGGGTTGCCATTTTCCTTCTCCAGGGGATCTTCCCAACCCAGGAATTGAACCCAGGTCTCCTGCATTGTAGGCAGATACTTTTGCCATCTGAGCCACCAGGGAAATCTACACTTTCCCTTTTACATCCCATATTCTTGCTTCATTGAAAAGGATTTTGTAAATAAATTTAAGGCATGTTAGCAATTTTTTATGGTCATTTAAATAAACTCTAATGTACCTGTTTTCATTTCTTTGTTAAAGATTTCCAAGTATGCAATGAAATCATCTAAAATTATGTCTCACACTTTGCCACAGTTAAATGTGTCACCTAAAGCATTGTCTGTTATACCACAATTAAGCAATATACTAGTTTTGAAATACCAGTGTAATGGTGGTGATAAGTCTTTGGCAGGTTCCTGGCTCTTAAGTCAAAATACTTGTACACATTACAGAAATCACATTTTTAGGATGTATCCATTCAGTAAAATGACACAAACCTTATAATAAAAATATATACAAATCCATAATAATATAAATAAATGAATTAATAAAAAGAGGAAATAAATTTTCTTGATTAAACAATTAAAAATAATACAAATAGATACCTTCCCTCCATGAGGTGAACCTTCCCCCTTCTATCCCTGAAGGCAGGGCTGACTTAGTGATTCACTTATAAAGAATAGAGCAGGTGAACGGGAAAACTGCTATTGTACAGTGGAGAAACTCAGCAAACAGCATCTTAACCCAGTGATGAAGGCCAACCTTCCCAATGATTCAGTGATGTCATGTGGGTACCATGTCCTCCCAGATATGATGTGATGAGAAGGACACTTCAACTCTGGTATTTCCCCCCCCAAATCCACAACCACAGTCTAATCATTAGAAAAAAAACAAAATATGCCTGTACTTTTCAGGATTGTCAGAGTCATAAAAACTGTGACAGATCCTCAGACAGTTAAACAGAGAGTTCTTGCAACGGAGAAAAGACAGTCTCTTCAATAAATGGTGCATGGGAAAACTGGACAGCTACAAACAAAAGAATAAAATTGGAGCATTCCCTAACATACAGAAAAATAAACTCAAAATAAAGACCTAAATGTAAGGCTGCATACTATATAACTCCTAGAGGAAATCATAGGCAGACCACCTTTGGGCATAAATTGCAGCAATGTTTTTTGTTTGTTTTTTTGATCCATCTCCTAAAGTAAAGGAAATAAAGGCAAAACTAAACAAATATGGCCTAATTAAACTTGAAAGATTTTGCACAGCAAAGGGAACCACTGACAAAATGAAAAGACAAACTACTGAATGGGACAAAATATTTGCAAATGATATGATTGATAAGGGATTAATATTCTGATTACATAAACAGCTCATGCAAATCAACATAAAAAAAACAACCCCACACCAGTGAAAAAGTGGGCATAAGAACTGAAGAGACATTTTTCCAAAGAAGAAACGCGAATGGCCAATAGGTGCATGAAAAGATGTTCAGCATTGCCAATGATAAGAGAAATGCAAATCAAAACTACAGTGAGCTATCACTTCACACCTGTCAGATGGCTCTCATTAATGAAAGCCCCACAAATAACAAATGTTGCCTAGGACGTGGAGATTTATGAACCCTGGTACACTGTTGATGGGAGTGTAAACTGGTGCAGCCACTGTGCAAAACAGCATGGAGGTTTCTTAAAAACTAAAATACAGAACTACTGCATGACCCAGCATTTCCCCTTCTCGGTATATAACCAAAACAAAGACACTAACGTGAAGAGATACATGTGCATTAATGTTCATGGCATTCTTTATAATTGCCAAGATATGGAAGCAACTTAAGTGTCCATCAACAGATGAATGGATAAAGAAGATGGATATATATATAGAGAAAGAGAAGATGTGCTATATATATATATATATATAGAGAGAGAGAGAGAGAGAGAGAATGGCTACTACTCAGCCATAAGAAAGAATGAAATAATGCCTGCAACCAGCAACGAAGATGGATTGACTTGGAGGGTATTATGCTAAGTGAAATGTCAGACAGAGACAGACAAATATATGATATCACATGTGTAGTGTAAAAAATAAACTAGCAAATATAACAGAAATAGGCTCACAGATATAGAGAACAAACTCATGGCTAGCAGTGGTGGGTGGGAAGAAACAAAAGAGGGGTGGAGGAGTAGGAGTGGGAGGTACAAACTACTGGGTATAAGATAGACTCAAAGATGTACTGTACATCGTGGGGAATATAGCCAATATTTCATAATAACTATAAATGGAAAGTAACCTTTTAAAGTTGAATAAGACATTTAAATATTAATATATGAATAGAAATCATTGTTAATAATAGCCAAAAGTGGAAATAACCTAAATATCCACCAATTTGTGAATAAATAAATAAAATGTGGTATGTTATTTGGCAATAAAAAGGAATGAAGTACTGATACATGCTACAGCTTAGAGGAACCTTGAAAAATGTATGCCAAGTGAAAACCCGAATATGCAAAAGATCACGTATTATATGATTCCCTTTATATGAAGTGGCCAGAAAGAAGCCGTCAGTATAGCCATACCGAAGCAATTCCCCGCTTTCCATCCAGACTTCTAGAAAGCTCTGTCTGGTGAGTTTGCCCCTCGGTCCCACTTTCCTATTCCCAAATGTTTCAGCTGCAGTTCAGGCTTTTGTCACAAGGTGGAACCAACGTGCCTCTGTTACCAGACTTCTGTGTCAGTCCTGTCTCTTTGTGACCTCATGGACTGCAGCATGCAGAGATGGAACAAACCAGAACGTGGGAAGAGCTAACGAGTGGACAGAGTGTTCTGGTTAGGAATGTGACCCCAGGAGGCAGACAGGACCTCCCTGGCAGATGGAGTCCATAGGACCTGGGGTCAGAGAGAAATTAAAGAGAGTGTTATGGTCTCCAGGGGGGGTGGGGGACCCCTTAATCATGAATCCTGCATTATGCCTCCTTCCTACTTTAAAGGAGGTTTAGGGAACTGAGTATCAGCTCAACTTCCCTGCTCTCGGTGGACCTGGTCCTTCTCTGCCCTGTGGACCAGTGACAGAAGCACGGGGCACTTTACTCCTTACCAACTTTGTACACCGTATCAGTGTATAAAGGGGCTCTGTAGTGTCCCATGGAAGTAGCTATGGTCCTTCCCCAATCAGTCCTGCACCCGGATGGCCTCAGATCCCTGGAGTGTCCCATCAGTTACCTCTGAGCCCTGTCTGCTCACCTGGCACCCCCACTCTTCACTCCAGTCAGGATAGACTCCCCATCCCCTCCTTTCCATCTAGCCCCCTTAGGTCCTGCCCACTATCCCAGGCCCAGCTCCTCTCAGGAATTCCTGATGACTCCAGTGAGACCTTCCTCCTCTTTTTAAATTAAGGGGGTTCTATAGAGGTGACACTGGAGAAGAGAACGGCAACCCACTCCAGCGTTCTTGGCTGGGAAATCCCATGGAAAGAGGAGCCTGACGGGCTACATTCCACAAGGCCACGAAAGAGTCAGACACGACTGAGCGACTAAACAACACACACTTCTGCCTCTTCTGTACTTTTTATATTTTTCTTGGGTAACCTCTTCCCTCTCCCCCAAGTTCTTCTTCTCCCTGTCCCTTAGTTATCCTTTTTTATTTTCCTATTATAAAACGGGAATTAGTAACAATGACTATCTCACAGGGATGCCGTGAGCACTGAAAGTGACAATACATTTTAAAAACCTTGGTAATGAGAAACGTTGTCTGTATTTATTTCTACTTATAAATCTTCATTGCAATTTCTCTCACAGTAGGCATGAAAAATGGAGAAGGCAATGGCACCCCACTCCAGTACTCTTGTGTGGAAAATCCTATGGACGGAGGAGCCTGGTGGGCTGCAGTCCATGGGGTCGCTAAGAGTCCGATACGACTGAGCGACTTCCCTTTCACTTTTCACTTTCCTGCATTAGAGAAGGAAACGGCAACCCACTCCAGTGTTCTTGCCTGTAGAATCCCAGGGACGGGGGAGCCTGGTGGGCTGCCATCTCTGGGGTTGCACAGAGTCAGACACGACTGAAGCGACTTAGCAGCAGCAGCAGTGTGTTAGGCATGACCATGCTTCTTCCAAATGCTCTGGGGTAGAATCCATTCTTGCCTCTTCTTGGGTCTGAATGCTTCTGGAGCTCCTTGGTTTGTGGCAGCAGGGCCCCAATCTCCTCCTCCATCTTCACATGGCCTTCTTGCCTGTGTGACATCTCTCTCTCCTTCTCTTCTTTTTCTTTTAAACAATTATTTTCATTTCCAGATTCTCAAGCTCTGCACAGTTTTAGTTACTCACTGAGAAATTAAACACTGTCATATCCCTTCCATAAAAATGGGAGGAAAAGCATCAGTGTATACTAATGACTGACACAAAACATTTACTAGTTTATCACAAAAATGCATTTATGGTAGGAGTATCAGAAAGAGTAACTGAAAAATGAAAATTTACCTTAAAAAAGATGTTAGGAAAACTTTACACAGACAAATAAGTGACTATCTAGGTAAATTCTAGATACATTACACTATTTTATATCCATTTTGGTTATGGACTACTCCAGGAAGATGTAATTAGAAAACTTTAATTCAAGAAGTCCCTAAAATGTAAAGCAAAACAGGTCTTAAAAAATACTGGTTTCATGAAAAGAGAGATTTTAGTCTATTTTAGACAAATTTGGTGAGTTTCTAACTACACTTCATTTCAGCACAATCAACACTCAGGGGACAATCATTGATGAGAAAGGGGAAATTAAAGTTTAAATTACCTTCAGAATTCTACCCATTATCACTCAATTAATATTGAAGTATATGTCATCAAGTATGCAAAGATTACAGATTTTAGTTTTGTAATTTGCAGACAAAAAATGTAATAATGTATAAAATCATTGACAAACTTAAGCTAGAATTATTAGCTCTAGGACATTTTATTGTATTATTACCTTAAAAGGATGGCAAACTAGACATCAGCAGAAATGCTGTTAAAACTGTTGTTTTTTCGCTCCAAGGTTTTCATAGGAATGAAATAAAAGTTTAACAGTCTCTAAGTTAAATTTCACAAGTGAAATTGCTGTTCTCTGATTTAACTTTCAAGGATAAGACAGGGCAAAATCCAAGTATCATCCTTTCCATTTTTGTGCATAAACACAAATAAGAGTCAGTATCAATACAAATGACAATGTTAGGAAACAACATGTTTAGTCACGTTCTACAACACAGGATACTACAACATAACTCTGCTACAGTAAATTCCCATTTTGTGTTTTGGAATAGCAGATTACATAGTATGGTGTGAAAGGCAGTAAAACGCACATGCTTTCTGTGTCATTTAGCAAAGAAAAGACAAGAAAGAATACATTGCCAAACTCCACCTGCTACTCCATCCTAGACCCAGTTGTCTGTCATCCACTCAGTTCCACTACTTCCAAATTCTCAATCTCACCCGCTCAGTCTCAAGCCAAGATTAACTCCTTTTGCACCAAGTCTCCTTTCTCTCAGCTAAGTCATCATTTTCCAGAAAAGTCTAATTTTTCTGACTCCACAATTTAACCCATTTGAAGTCAAAGAAAATGCTGTAATACTGGAAGCAATTAAACTAGAGATGGAAATTAGTGTTGTGGAAGATACATTTCAAGTGCTCTGCAAATGTACTGAGAAAGTTGCAAGAAAACAAATTTTAAACTCTGCCTGGCTTCCTTAGTTACTTGGTATATTATGATGTTGCTCTGATTACTGCTGCTGCTGCTGAGTCACTTCAGTCGTGTCCGACTCTGTGCGACCCCATAGACGGCAGCCCAGCAGGCTCCCCCGTCCCTGGGATTCTCCAGGCAAGAACACTGGAGTGGGTTGCCATTTCCTTCTCCAATGCATGAAGGTGAAAAGAGAAAGTGAAGTCGCTTAGTCATGTCTGACTCTTAGCGACCCCATGGACTGTAGCCTACCAGGCTCCTCCATCCATGGGCTTTTCCAGGCAAGAGTACTGGAGTGGGGTGCCATTGCCTTCTCCGTGCTCTGAAAATGCCTTGACCTACTCCCAAGAAATCTTAATGTCCTGACTAGTAATCAGAGCAGGACAAAAAAGTGCTCAAAGGCACTAAAATATGCATCTTGAGGGGAAATGCATGGACATTAAGATTTCTTGGGAGTAGGTCAAGGCATTTTATATCCATAAGGACCGTCAACTTAAACTTAGTCCATCACAGTTATTAAAAAAATGAAAGGAGTGGAACTCTTGCTTACAACTGGGTTTGGCAGAAACACATCTGTATACTCTACCTCTGTAATCATACAGTTAGGGACAATGAGTGTGCCCATAGAGCAGCACTAATGAAAAATTTATAAAGAATCTATGGTAGAGCTTCACAATCGAGCTTTACTAGGTTGTAAACACTCTTCTTCAGAGAAGGCAATGACACCCCACTCCAGTACTCTTGCCTGGAAAATCCCATGGACGGAGGAGCCTGGTAGGCTGCAGTCCATGGGGTCGCTAAGAGTCAGACATGACTGAGCGACTTCACTTTCTCTTTTCACTTTCATGCATTGGAGAAGGAAATGGCAACCCACTCCAGTGTTCTTGCCTGGAGAATCCCAGGGACGGGGGAGCCTGCTGGGCTGCCATCTATGGGGTTCCACAGAGTTGGACACAACTGAAGCGACTTAGCAGCAGCAGCAGCAGTAGCAGCAAACACTCTTCTTACCCAAGCATTACTTTGTGTATCTGTGAAACATCTGAAAAATACTTTTCTTTGACTTACCAGGCTGTAGGGAATGAGTCATTTTATGTACAAGGATCTATAGTAGAACTTGGTACTTTCTTGCATTAACTGAACAATATTACAACTGGAACTTAAAAGAAGGTTGAAAATATTCACTTTTTGAGGCTCTGTGAGGTACTGGATGCTCTACTTCAGTTTGTTTTTTGAAGCTTCTCTCTTTGGCATTCTTCTTCTGTCCATTTAGTAATTTGCCTGGAGGTGAAGACATAGCATGTAACTGATATTCATCTGGGGATCCTTTTAGCCAGGTTGGCCTCATTTGTTCTTGATTCACCTCTTTCTGAAGCTGCAATGCTAATAACCTATCCTGTTCTTCTTGTTTATATCTCTCAAAAAATAGACGTTCCAAATCTATCAGTTTTAGGGTGAAGTGGACTTGTTTACTTTTGGTCGGAGAAAGCTTTGAGAAACATTTTTCTTCTTTTTGTAGAATAGCATGGATCGCTGACTGCTTCAGACAAAGATTCCCAGTTTTTTGCTCTGGAGATATCCTTATTGGTCAGTAGGTGAGACTCCTCATTTTCTGTCACAACTGTGTTATTTTTCAGTGTCTGTGTCACATCTGACACTATACATTCACTCTCTGTTTCGCCATAAGGCTTAACTGCAGTTTCTCCAGAAGAGGGAACTCCAACTTTAGGTTCTTCATGACTGATGACACATAACTCTCTTTCACGACTGCTTTGTTTTGTTTTCACTTTTCCTTCAAGGTACCATTCTCCACCACTGGCACATAACTGAGGTCTAGGTGACTCCACTGAAGCTTCTGCATCTTGCTTTTGAACTTCAAGGCATATTTGAGGAGAAAGTGCTGGCATATCTTCCTCAATTTCTGTGTCTTGCCATGTAGGGTTCTTCCTATCACTGCTGTCAGCGTCCTTGGACCTGGAGGTTTTCCTGTCTTCTTCTACAACTTCAGACTGTGACGCTGACTCAAGTTGAGAATTCGGTGGCAAATACTTCTGAATACTGCCAGTGTTTTTTTGTTTGCTCTCCCTTTTCCTTTGTGACTCGGTTGTGACTGGATTAGATTTTTTGGAATACGAGCGGACAGCCGAGACACGTTCCTCATAGACATTGCCAATATTAAGGCTTAGCCTTCTTGCCGGCACTTATCACTTCTCAGTTGTTCTTCCATCTCTCTGTGCCTTTTTTCTGCCTGTCTCTTTTCCTCTTCTTCCTCTTCTGCCAGTAATCTCTGTATGTATTCTTCACTGGCTTTGTTTTCTTCCTCCTGAATGGCTCGTCGCTCTGCCTCCACTTTGCTTCTCTCCTCTTCATATTCTCTTAATTCCCCAGGTTGACTTAATAGATGAACTGGCGTATAGTCATCAATGATTTCCTTTGATTGTTGCCCAGAGACTTTAACCTGGCATTCCTCGGGATAGGGGTTTTGAATTATCTCCCACAGTTCCATATTGACAAGGGTGTGATACCGAGTCCACGAAGAGATCCAGGGGTGACAGAAAGGACAGTGCAAATTTGCCTTCTCTACAGTCGATCTGAAGCATGCTTTACAGAGCGTGTGGTTGCGAGGAAGCATCACAGGCTCATTGAGGATTTCCGAACAGATGTGGCACTGGCATTCCAACAAGGAAGGGATGCTGTCTTTGGGTACAGCCATTTTAATATGCTACTAAACTATATTCAACATCAATAGCAGAATTCCAGGATTGGGAGCATCGAATGTCTTTAAGTAAAAAGGTTCTGTGGGCCAGGTAAACAGTACGACCCCAGAAGGTGGTGTATTTGTCCGTGTTAAAGACAAGTATTCTGAAAGGAAGCAAACGAGCCTTGACTGCTCCCAGGCACTGACAACTGTTGCAGTACAGCAGTGGTGGGTGCAGGGCTCTCTAGTGAGGGAGAAGGCAGGCGCCAAGTTCCATTCCTCCCTGTCCCCAGGTGAGGCTTCTCCCTTAGTTCTGGGCAGCTAAGCCCGAGACCGCTGAGGTGCACAGGCCCCAGGCCACCACTCCTACAAAGACCAAAGCTTCTTCCGGGATGCCGCCTCAGCAGAGGAACTTCAGTTTGACCTCTGCTGTGTGGTCGCGCCTGCGCACTTCTCAGGGCTCTGAGCCGACACTCCTCTCTCTTGTGCAGTGCAAGTCGCTCAGGTGTGTCCGACTCTTTGCGACGCCATGGACTACACAGTCCATGGAATTCTCCAGGCCAGAATACTGAAGTGGATAGCCTTTTCCTTCTCCAGGGCATCTTCCCAACCCAGGGATCGAAGCCAGGTCTCCCGCATTGCAGGTGGATTTTTTACTAAGGGAGCAGGAAAGCCTAATCTTGGGGGCGGTGCTGTAGCAATCTCAAAAGGGCTAGTGAGGTCACAATGCTCTCCCTCTCTCCTTTTTCTTTTAGGACACCAATCATTAGATGTAGAGTCTACCCTAAATACAGGATGATTCAATGTCAATTTCATGATTTTATGTAGTTTCATGCCACAGACCTTATTCCCCAAAATGGTCTCATCACAGGTTCAGGGGTTGCGGTTTGGACATGTCTTTTTCAGGACATATGTCAACCCACTATAGTGATAGGAGGGTTGGAAAACTAAAATGAGATGTTACCTTTTGTAGATCAGTATACAAACACATGCCTACATGTATAAATATATAAATGCCTGCATAAGAAAGAATATAATATATTCTTGAAGTATGAAATGCAGATAAAAACATTCAGCAGGTGTTTTGGGGTTGTATGTTTCGGGAAAGGTTGCTTTTCCGCTCTTTTTTATATTATTTATTTTTTACCTAAAAGAGATGTCTGTTGTTCTTGCAAGTGTTAAAAACATAAAATGGCAGGGAAGCAAATACATTCTTACTACATCCCCAGAAAAGCCTTTAGAACGGTAATATTTTTCAGGAACAGCAAGAGAGATGAGAGGTTGAGGAAGCCCCTTCCTCCATATAACAAGAAAATTCCCCTCCAATAGCAACCAAAATGATGAATATCAGTGCTTTAAATTTCTTGTTATTAAATTGGAGGAAAATATTGGACTTCAGTTTGACATTTTAAATTTTTAAATGGAGGATAATTGCATTACAGTGTTGTGCTGGTTTCTGCCATGCAACATTACAAATCAGTTGTAACTATGTATACGTATCCTCTCCCTCTCCACTCCCCTCCTCCCATCCTGCCCCTTTAGTTCATACAAAGCTCCAGTCTGGGTTCCCTGTGTTACATAGCAACTTCTCACTAGCTGTCTCTTCTACACATGGTAGTGTTTGTGTGTGTGTGTGTGTGTGTGTGTGTGTGTGTGTGTGGTGCTACTTTTTCAATTTGTCTCACCCTCTCATTCCCCTGCTATATCCTCAAGTCTGTTCTCTATTCTGTTTCTCCATTCCTTCCCTGCAAATAGATTCATCAGTGCCATTTGTCTAGATTTCATAGATATGCTTTACTTTACTATATTTGTTTTTCTCTTTCTGACTTATGTCACTCTGTATAACAGTTTCTAGGTTCATCCACCTCATTATGACTGACTCAAATTCGTTCCTTTTTATGGCTGAGTAATATTCCATTGTACATATATACCACTACTTCTTTGTCCATTCATATGTATATGCACATCTAGGTTGTTTCTGTGACCTGGCTATTGTAAATAGTGCTGCAGTAATCCTTAGGATACATGTTTCTTTTTGAGTTGTGGGTTTCTCAGGATATATGCCCAATAGTGGAATTGATGGGTCATATGATAGTTTTATTCCTAGTTTTTTTCGGGAATCTGTATACTGTTCCCCACACTGGCTGTATCAATTTACATTCCCACCGAAAGTGCAAGAGGGTTCCCTTTTTTCCATATCTTCTCCAGCATTTATTGTTTATAGATTTTTTTTGATAATAGCCATTCTGACTAGTATGTGGTGGTACCTCGTTGCAGTTTTGATTTACATTTCTCTAATAATGAGCAGTGTTGAAGCATCGCATCATGTGTTTATTGACCATCTGTATGCCTTCTTTGCAGAAGTGTCTGTTTATGTCTTCTGCCTATTTTTCTGATTAGGTTGTTTGTTTTTTTCATATTGAGCTGACTGAGCAGCTTACATGTTTTGGAGATTAATCCTTTGTCAGTTTTTTCATTTGCAATTGTTTTCTCCCATTCTGAGGGTTGTCTTTTCATTTTGTTTATAGTTTCCCTTGCTGTGCAAAAGCTTTTAAGTTTTATTAAATTGCATTTGTTAAATTTTTCTTTTATTTCCATTACTCTAGGAGGTGGGTCCAAGAGAATCTTGCTATGATTTTTGGCATAGACTATTCTGCCTATGTTTTCATTAAAGAGTTTTGTAATTTCTGGCCTTACACTTAAGTCTTTAGTCCATTTTGAGTTTGTTTTTGTGTATGGTTTTCCAAAGCATTGTGTGACCTGATGACAGTGAGTATTATCAGGTGAGAGGTAGCAGTGGGCACTAGTTAGATGTGGGGCTCAGCAGGCACCTATAATCTGTTCACATCTTAGTCTTGTGACTGCTTAGCCCTGCCCTCAATGTGCCTCATTTCCCTGATGTTTAAAGTTGGGCAAGAGTAGCTCCTCCTCATAGACTGTGGTGAGGGTTTAATGAGCAACTACAGGTTTAGTACTTACAACTGTGTGGGGAACCAAGGGAGTCAGCAATAATAATTAACAATTCTTAGAATTATCATACCGAAATTGGCCATTGGTGTTTCTCTTCCCATTTTTATGATTACATGGGCCTATATCATGACTGTTTGTGATTCTATGGACTCTAGCCCACCAAGCTCCTCTGTCCATGGGATTCTCCAGGCAAGAACACTGAAATGGGTTGCCATGACCTCCCTGAAGTCATCTTCCTGACCCAGGGATCGAATCCCTGTCTCTTGGGTCTTCTGCACTGGCAGATGTGTTCTTTTACCACTAGCGCCACATAGGAAGCCCACATTGGTGTTGCTCCAAAGAAAGCAGTTGTATAAAATGATAAGTAGGCTATCACCTCATTACTATGGTCTAAGATGAACAGTTATATTTATATAGTAAAATGTCTCAAAAACAAACATATACTCAACCATTAGGAATTCTCCTCCATGAATAAGATGGTTTCAGGGATTTTAAATGATTTTTTCCTAAATGCATTTTTCATTTTTTTCTACAAATTAAAGTGTCTTGGACAAGCCTTCTTAAGTGAATAATGCAAAAAAAAAAAAAAGAGAAGAGAATAATAGGATGGCAAAAACTAGAGATGTCTTCAAGATAATTAAGATATGAAGGGAACATTTTATGCAAGAATGGGCACAATGAAAGACAGAAACAGCAAGGGCCTGACAAAAGTAAAAGAGATTTTAAAAGTGGCAAAAACACATAAGAACTATACAAAAAAGATAGTAGTGACCCAGAAAGCCACGATGGTGTGGCTACTCACCTAGAGCCAGACATCCTGCAGTGTGAAGTCAATTGGGCCTTGGGAAACATGATTATGAAAAGCCAGTGGAAGTGATGGAATTCCAGCTGAGCTATTTAAATCCTAAAAGATGACACTGTTAAAGTGTGGGATGCAACATATCAGCAAATTTGGAAAACTCAGCAGTGGCCACGGGACTGGAAAAGTCAGTTTTCATTCCAATCCGAAAGAAGGGCAAGGCCAAAGAATGTTCAGACTACCATACAATCGAGATCATTTCACATGCTAGTAAGGTCATGCTCAAAATCCATCAAGCTAGGGTTCATTAGTATGTGAACTGAGAACTTCCAGATGTACAAATGGATTTAGAAATGGCAGAGGAACCAGAGATCAAATTGCCAGCATCAATCAGGTTATAGAAAGAGCAAGGGGATTCCAGAAAAACACCTGTACTAAGTCGCTTCAGCTGTGTCTGACTCTTTGCGACACTATGGACCATAGCCTGCCAAGCCCCTCTGTCCAAGGGATTCTCCAGCCAAGAATACTGGAGTGGATTGCCATGCCCTCCTCCAGGGGATCTTCCTGATCCAGGGATTGAACCTGTTTTGCTGATGTCTCCTGCACTGGCAGGCAGGTTCTTTACCACTACTGCCACCTGTTAGCATATGAAGTGAGCACAGTTGTACCATAGTTTCTACATTCTTTGGCATTGCCCTTCTTTGAGATTGGAATGAAAACTGAACTTAACCTATCCTGAGGCCACTGCTGAGTTTTCCAAATTTGCTGGCCTATTAAGTGCAGCACTTTAAGAGCATTCATCTTTACCTGGAATCCCATCACATCCACTGGTTGTGTTCTTTGTAATGCCTCCCTAAGGCCCACTTGACTTCACATTCCAGCATGTCTGGGTCTAGGTGAATGACCACACCATCGTGATTATTCGGCGTTAAGACCATTTTTGGACAGTTCTTATCTGTATTCCTAATATCTTCTGCTTCTGTTAGGCCCTTGCCATTTCTGTCCTTTATTGTGCCCATCTTTGCATGAAAGGTTCCTTTGGTATCTCCAGTTTTCTTGAAGTGATCTCTAGTCTTTCCCATTCTATTGTTTTCCTCTATTGCTTTGCATTGTCCACTTAAGGCTTTCTTATCTCTCCTTGCTATTCTTTGGAACTCTACATTTCCTTTTCTCTTTTGCCTTTCACTTCTATTTTTTCCTCAGCTATTTTTAAGGCCTACTCAGACAACCATTTTCCCTTTCTTTACCTTGGGGATGGTTTTAATGAGCGTCTCCTGTAAAATGTCATGAACCTCCATCCATAGTTCTTCAGGCATTCTATCAGATCTAATCCCTTGAATCTATTCATCACTTCCACTGTGTACCATAAAGGAATTGATTTAGATCATACCTGAACGGCATAGTTGTTTTCCCTACTTTCTTCAATTTAGTCCTGAATTTTCCATTAAAGAACTCATCATGTGAGCCACAGTCAGCTCCCGGTCTTGTTTTGCTGACTCTATAGAACTTCTCCCCCTTTGGCTGCAAAGAATACAATCAACCTGATTTTGATATTGACCGTCTGGTGATGTCCATGTGTAGAGTCATCTCCTGTACTGTTGGAAGAGGGTGTTTTCCATGACTAGGGCATTCTCTTGGCAAAACTCTATTGGGCTTTGCTCAGCTTCATTTTGTACTCCAAGGCTGAACTTTCCTGGTACTCCAGGTATCTCTTGACTTCCTCCTTTTGCATTCCAATCCCCTATGAAGAAATGGACATCTTTTTCATGTGTTATTATAGAACTTCTCTGGGAATGCTTCAATATCATGAGAACTCACTCCATATAATTTGTAAGTACTTACTCCTGCCTTGTCAAGCAAGATTTAATGATTATTTTGTAATACTGTTTTTAACATTTTAAAAATTATAATTTGAAAATAATATGGCTCATTACATCTAAAACATTTGCTACCCTGGACAGAATGAAATGTGAGTACTGAAAGAAATTAGGATTCAGACATGTTCTGGAGGCTACAGGACTCAATGGGGAAATCTTTAGTGAAATATAGTTTACATAACTAAGCACATATTAAAAAGCAGTTTTCCCCTTTTATCTAGTTTCTCCTAACTTCCTATTGTTCTTGTTTTTGTTGTTCAGTTGCTGAGTCATGTCTGACTCTTTGTGACCCCAAGGACTGCAGTACACCAAGATTCCCTGTCCTTCACCATCTCATGAAGTTTGCTTAAATTCATGTCTGTTGAGTCAGTGAAATAATCCAACCATCTCATCCTCTGCTACCAACTTCTTTTGCCTTCAATCTTTTCCAGCATCAGGGTCTTTCCCAATGAGTCAGCTCTTCACATCGACTGGCCAAAGTATTGGATTTTCAGCTTCAGCATCAGTCCTTCCAAAGAATATTCAGGGTTGATTTCCCTTAAGATTGACTGGTTTGATCTCCTTGCTCTCCAAGGGACTCTCAGGAGTCTTCTCTAGCACCACAGTTCAAAGGCATCAATTCCTCAGGATTATATTCAGACTTAAACTAAAAAAAGAAGGGAAAACCATTAGGCCATTCAGATATGACCTAAATCAAGTCCCTTCTAATAATACAATGAAAGTGACAGATAGATTCAAGGGATTAGACTAGCAGAATACCTAAAAAGTTAAAGACAAAGGTTAGTAATGTTGTACAGAAGGCAGTGATCAAAACCTTCCCCAAGAAAAAGAAATGCAAAATGGTTGTCTGAGAAGGGCTTACAAATAGCTGAGAAAAGAAGAGAAGCAAAAGGCAAAGGAGAAAATGGAAGATATACCCATCTGAATGCAGAGTTCCAAAGAATAGCAAGAAGTGATTAAAAAAAAAAAAGCCTTCTTAAGTGAACAATGCAAAGAAAAAAGAGGAAAACAATAGAATGGAAAAGACTAGAGAACTCTTCAAGAAAACTAGAGATACCAAGGGAACATTCCATGCAAAGATGGGCACAATAAAGGACAGAAATGGTTTGGAACTAACAGAAGCAGAATATATTAAGAAAAATTGAAAAGAATGCACAACAGAACTGCACAAAAAAAAAGATCTTAATGACCGAGATAACCACGATAGTGTGATCACTCACCAAGAGCCAGACATCCTGGGGTAAAGTCAAGTGGGTCTCAGGCAGCATTTCTAGGAACACAGCTAGTGGAGGTGATGGAATTCCAGCTAAGATATTTCAAATCATAAAGAATGCTGCTGTTAAAGTATTCCACTCAATATGCCAGCTAATTTGGAAAACTCAAAAATGGCCACAGGACAGGAAAAGTTCAAATTTCCTTCCAATCCCAAAGACAGGCAATGCCAAAGAATGTTCAAATGGCCACACAGCTGTGCTCATCTCACATGCTAGCAAGATAATGCTCAAAATCTTAACAGCTGGGCTTCAAGTACATGAACTGAGAACTTCCGGAAGTGCGAAATGGATTCAGAAAAGGCAGAGGAACCAGAGATCAAATTGCCGACATCCACTGGATCATAAAAAAAGCAAGAGAGTTCCTGAAAAACATCTATGTCTGCTTTACTGACTACACTGACGTCTTTAACTGTGTTCAGTTCGGTTCAGTTCCGTTCAGTCGCCCAGTTGTGTCTGACTCTTTGTGACCCCATGGACTGCAGCACGCCAGGCTTCTTGACAATCACCAACTCACGCAGCTTGCTCAAACTCATGTCCATTGAGTTGGTGATGCCATCCAACTATCTCATCCTCTGTCATCCCCTGCCTTCCGTCTTTGCCAGAATCAGGGTCTTTTCTAATGAGTCAGTTTTTCACATCAGGTGGCCAAAGTATTGGAGCTTCAGCTTCAGCATCAGTCCTTCAAATGAATATTCGGGACGGATATCCTTTAGGATTGACTGGTTTGATCTCAAGGGACTCTGAAGAATCTTCAACACCACAGTTCAAAAGCATCAATTCTTTGGTGCTCAGCTTACTTTATGATCCAACTCTCAAATCCATACATGACTATTGGAAAAACCATAGCTTTGACTATATGAACCATTGTCAGTAAAGTAATGTCTCTGCTTTTTTATATGCCGTCTAGGTTCGTCATAGCTTTTTTTCTAAGGAGCTAGAGTCTTTGCATTTCATGGCTGCAGTCACCATTTGCAGTGATTTTGGAGCCCAAGAAGTAAAGTCTATCACTGTTTCTGTTGTTTCCCCATCTATTTGCCAGGAAGTGATGGGACTGGATGCCATGATCTTCGTTTTTTGAATGTTGAGTTTTAAGGCAGATTTTTCACTTTCCTCTTTTGCTTTCATGAAGAGGATGTTTCCCCAGTCCTGTGGAAATTCTGTAATCAAATCCCACTGGCCTCCAAACTCAAATTCCGTGAGGGATCACAGTCCCTTTGCCTGATCCCCAGGTTGTGAAACCTGTTGTTGGTCCTAGAACTTTCTTAACAGTGTGAGAATTTCTTTGGCATAATTGTTCTGCAGTTTGTGGGTCATCTGCTTGGTGGCTCTATGGTGGCTAACACTGGGTGACCCAGGTCTGCTGAAGCCAGAGCCCCTGTCCATGCAGCAGGCCACTGCCGATCCATGCCTCCACAGGAGACACTCATACACTCAAAGACAGGTCTGGCTCAGTNTCTTTTCACCTTGCTTATAGTTTCCTTTGTTGTGCAGAAGCTTTTAATTTTAATTAGATCCCATTTGTTTATTTTTGCTTTTATTTCCAGTATTCTGGGAGGTGGATCATAGAGGATCCTGCTGTGATTTATGTCGGAGAGTGTTTTGCCTATGTTCTCCTCTAGGAGTTTTATAGTTTCTGGTCTTACATTTAGATCTTTAATCCATTTTGAGTTTATTTTTGTGTGTGGTGTTAGAAAGTGATCTAGTTTCATTCTTTTACAAGTGGTTGACCAGTTTTCCCAGCACCACTTGTTAAAGAGATTGTCTTTACTCCATTGTATATTCTTGCCTCCTTTGTCAAAGATAAGGTGTCCATAGGTGTGTGGATTTATCTCTGGGCTTTCTATTTGCCCTTCCTACCATCTTGTTGGGGCTTCTCTTTTGCCTTTGGATGTGAGGTATCTTTTTGTGTGTGTGTGGGAACCAACATTCTCCTGTTGATGGTTGTTCAGCAGCGAGTTGCAATTCTGGAGTTCTCACAGGAGAAGATGCACACGTCCTTCTATTCTGCCATATTGTTGTTCTCACAACAAACTGTGGAAAATTTTTTTAAAGATATGGAAATGCCAGATCATCTTACCTGCCTCCTGAGAAACCTGTATGCAAGTCAAGAAGCAACCGTTAGAACCGGACATGAAACAACCAACTGGTTCAAAACTGGGAAAGGAATACCTCAAGGCTATATATTACCACCCTGATTATTTAACTTATATGCAGAGTACATCATGGAAATGCCAGACTAGATGAAGCTCATGGTGGAATCACGATTTCTGGAAGAAACATCGATAACTTCAGATATGCAGATAACATCACCCTAAGAGCAGAAAGCGAAGAGGAACTAAAAAACCTCTTGATGAAGGTGAAAGAGGAGAGTGAAAAAGCTGGCTTAAAACTCAACATTCAAAAAACTAAGATCGTGGAATCCAGTCCCATCACTTCATGGCAAGTAGATGGGGAAAAAGTGGAAACAGTAAAAGACTTCGTTTTGGGGGACTCCAAAATCGCTGTGGATTGTTACTTCACCCATGAAATTAATAGACGCTTGCTTCTTGGGAGAAAAGCTATGACAAACCTTGATAGTGTGTTAAAAAGCAGAGACATTATTTTGCCAACAAACGTTTATATAGTCAAAGCTATGGTTATTCCAGTAGTCATGTACAGATGAGAGAGTTGGACCATAAAGAAGGCTGAGCACTGAAGAATTGACACTTTTGAATTGTGGTTCTGGGGAAGACTCTTGAGAGTCCCTTTGACAGCCAGGCGATCAAGTCTATGACAAACCTTGATAGTGTGTTAAAAAGCAGAGACATTATTTTGCCAACAAACGTTTATATAGTCAAAGCTATGGTTATTCCAGTAGTCATGTACAGATGAGAGAGTTGGACCATAAAGAAGGCTGAGCACTGAAGAATTGACACTTTTGAATTGTGGTTCTGGGGAAGACTCTTGAGAGTCCCTTTGACAGCCAGGCGATCAAGCCAGTCAATCCTAAAGGAAATCAACCTTGAATATTCACTGGAAGGACTGATACTGAGGCTGAAGCTCCAATACTTTGGCCACCTGATGCGAAGAGCTAACTCGCTGGAAAAGACCTTGATGCTGGGAAAGATTGAGGGCAGGAGATAAGGATGACAGAGGATGAGATTGTTGGATCACATCACTGACTCAATGGACCTGAGTTTGAGCAAAGTCTGGGAGATAGTGAAGGACAGGGAAACCTGGCATGTTGCAGTCCATGGGTTGCAAAGAGGCAGACACGACTGAGTGGCTAAACAACAGCAACATCACTTCCATAGTAAAGCAAGCCTGAGGCCATTTCTGTGTTGCAGGATGGCTTTACTAAGGAATCCAGAGTGAAGGAAGATCATCAAGCTATTTCTTTAATGTACTAGTCATTTTACTGCCCCTTAGTTTACCTTTTAGGTTGATATTGGGGTAAGAGACTGTGAATTTAACAGTCCCCGTTGAGCCCCCCAGAAGATAATCAGCACCAATCATCCATGTGAGTACCCTTTCTTGGATGTCCCAGCTGAATGACACCTCCAGATGACTGTGAGCCTGAGTGACAGACAATATGTAGAGGAAAAATCACTCAACTGAGCCAAGTCAACATACTGAATCCTGAGAGATAATATATGACTATTATTTGGGGGAATTTATTAAGTAAAAATGAATATCCAAAACATACATTTTGGGTGTACTTTTTTCCTGCAGTCTGGAATCATTGATTAGCATAGGGATTCACTGATTCTTGAAGGCTTGGTTCAGTTCAGTTCAGTTCAGTCGCTCAGTCATGTCCGACTCTTTGCGACCCTATGAATCACAGCACACCAGGCCTCTCTGTCCATCAGCATCTCCCAGAGTTCACTCAGACTCACGTCCATCGAGTTGGTGATGCCATCCAGCCATCTCATCCTCTGTCACTTCATTATAGTTTTGGCTATAGATTGCATGCCGGTTTATATGTGGGTATCAATCTCTGAATATTTCCATTCCTTCTTGAAGGGATTTCCACAGGAAATTTTCATGATGCATGTTTTTCACCCTACTCTTGGGATTTAGAACCTAATTCCAATCCCCCTCCACAAGAGGAGCCTCCAGTGCAATTTCCTGTGTTAGGGATCTGAGAGATAGTTACTACAATTGGCTCCATGAACCCATGAAGCATCATATCCTCAAAAAGTTGCTTGGTGAGTATGCAGTCAGAACTAGGGATATTTACTCACTTTGAGAAATGATTGTCAACGGTTGTTTCCTGAAACACTCTCTTGCTCCTGGGATGACCTTTGGCAAAAAAGTTACTTTCCTTGAACACATATAGACAGTTTCTTCACCAGCAGCAGATAGCTCTACATTGTACTGTTTGTGCCTCCAGTGCAATTTCCTGTGTTAGGGATCTGAGAGATAGTTACTACAATTGGCTCCATGAACCCATGAAGCATCATATCCTCAAAAAGTTGCTTGGTGAGTATGCAGTCAGAACTAGGGATATTTACTCACTTTGAGAAATGATTGTCAACGGTTGTTTCCTGAAACACTCTCTTGCTCCTGGGATGACCTTTGGCAAAAAAGTTACTTTCCTTGAACACATATAGACAGTTTCTTCACCAGCAGCAGATAGCTCTACATTGCACTGTTTGGCCTTTGTGACTGTCTCATGAAGCACTTTAAAAAAACTTACTTGCTGCAATTGAAACAGTTGTATATATATATATATATTTTTGGCTGCACTGGGTCTTCCTTGCTGTGTGCAGACTTTCTGTAGTTGCAGCAGGGGAGGGGAGACTACTCTCTAGTTGCTGTGCACAGTCTTCTCATTATGGTGGTTTCTCTTGTTGCAGAGCTCAGGCTCTAGGGCTCCCTGGTACATGGGCTCAGTAGTTGTGAAGATTGGGCTTTGTTGCCTGGTGGCATGTGGAATCTTCCCAGAGCAGGGATTGTACCTGTGTCTCCTGCATTGGCAGGCAGATTGGAAACGACGGGACCACCAGGGAAGTCCTTTTAGTTGGTAGCACTTTTAGTTGGAAGCACTTTTAGTTGGTCGAGTCAGTACGACTCTGGGGTTCATTAAAAGGAAGCTCAATTGCCTACAAATCTAAGCCATTTTCCCCAATATCACCTTTATAAGTAATAGAATTGATGTTCTTTTTTTTTCTTTTCTCATAGTTCTTGGGTCAGAGCCCAGATATGGAGAAAGGATGTATTTGGGGAACCGCTTAAAGACACAAACATTCTGTAACAGATCGTAGGACTAGTTGGGGAGCCATCAGTACTCAGAGAAGGGAAGAAGAGCTGTGGACACAGCCCTGAGAGCAAAGCAAACATGTGCTCCATAAGGGCAGCTTGCTTCAAGAGTTTTGAAGGGAAAGGGTCTGGGCTGTGTGTTCCTCCTTCCAAAGCCACTAATCAGATAAGTGATTCCCACAGTAGAGAAGTGAATTATAGAGAAGCTAGAAATGTTTTGGTCATAGATGTCCCTCCTCATGGAAGAAAGTATCAGGAATGGATAATAAGAATTTCCCAAACAGAAACCAATTGTATAGGAAATTGATCAGGTTTTTTCTGCCTATTAAATGATTATATTATTCTAGGCCTGCCTCCCTGAAGCACTTCTGAATGTTTCTTTAAATGACATCTTTCCGAGTTCCTAGATTGTTCAATCATATGATTATAAGCATTCTCTGAATGTTCTACCACAGATGACGGCTGTTAGCCTTCTGGGGGGTAGCTCATCTCTAAGAACCCCAGGATACCTCTCTGGGGTAACTCTCCTCCTAGAGTTTGCCAGTTTCCCTGATCCCAGTCTAGTGCATCTAATTAGTACGCTTTTTCTGTTGGCAGCAAAGCTAATGTGCTCTGCTTTCACCGAAGTCCGGGGTGGGGAAGGAAGGTGAAAAGGCATTTCCGGATGTGGCGGACTAGCCTGCGTATCGCCGTTGCCATGGAAACTGACGGAACTATGGCGACCGTGACGACTTTTCTGTGGAGACGCGTAACCTGAGAGTACCACACGTTCAATCTTCAGGTGTTTGGGACTCTGCTGAGGGTGTGGGGACTGGCAGGTTGTGGGGGGCTGGATCACCCTGGGGTGTGGGGAGACAAAGGGATCCGCATTAAAGCCGCCGCTTTCCCGCTTTGGGTCTCGGTGCCCCGCTGTCTCGTAGGTCCCGCTCTGGGGTCCCGCCCGGCCCCAGTGAGTGTGGCATCCTGCTCCAGGGGTGTCCTGGAGCCACTTTCCTCCTTAAGGCAGGAGCGTGGGAGGTGAGACAGGTAGCGACTTTCTCCGAGCCTCAGTTTTTCCCTCTGTAAAATGGGGATAAGATTGCTTTCCCCACAGGATCGCTGAGAGCACTCATTGATAACACATGAGTAAGCCTATGGTCCTGTGGTTATTGTGGGATCATGAAGGTCTGTATGAAGTCAGGCCACTTCTTACTCCTTTTCAACTTTGTTGTTAACGGATAGATGAGGAAAGGAGAAGAAAAGGGCCATGGTAGGAAGCTCATTGTAACATCTGGTTGTTACAATCACTACCCAGTTGTTTCAATGTCATTGTCACTAACCCAGTGCCTAGCACGGTGCAGGGCACACAGTTACACCAGTAAACCATGGTGATTGCTGGATGTGTCTTTCCTTGTGCAGCTCTCATGCAGATGTGTGTGTGTGTGTGTGTGTGTGTGTGTGTGTTGCTTAGTCGTGTCCGACTCTTTGCAACCCCATAGACCGTAGCCCACCAGGCTCCTCTGTCCATGAGATTCTCCAGGCAAGAACACTGGAGTGGGTTGCCATTTCCTTCTCCAAAAGGAACTATAGAAAGAAAGAAAGTCCTGTCTGACTCTTTGCAACCCCACTGACTGTAGCCTACCAGGCTCCCCCATCCATGGAATATTCCAGGCAAGAGTACTGGAGTGGGTTCCTCATGCTGATGGCCTTGCTCATATCAGGTGTCTGAAGGAGGCAGGTTCTGAGGACCTGTGTCCTGATGGCTGATAGAGCATCTACTCCAGGTTCAAGGGTAGTGGTCCTCTGGAGACCCCAACACTTCACTTCGTGGTGGAATGTGACATCCGGCTCTAGTGAGTGCATAGATCTGGATGAAAGCATGTTATGAAATGGCTCCTGGGCTTCCCTGGTGATCCAGCAGTTAAGAATCTGCCTTGCAATGCAAGGGACAATGGTTCGATCCCTGGTATGGGAAGATCCCACATGCCATGGGGCACCTAGGCCCATGTTCCACAACTACTGAGCCTGAGCTATGGAGCCAAGGAGCCAAAATTACTGAACACATGTGCAGTAACTACTCAAGTCTGTGCACTCTACAGCCTGTGCTCTACAACAAGAGAAGCCACCACAATAAGAAGCCCATGCACTGCAACAAAGAGTAGCCCTAGTTCTCTGCAACTAGTGAAGCAATGAAGACCTAACAACCAAAAATAAATAAATATTTTAAGAAAATAAAAAGAAATACTCCTGTGAGATTCTACCCTAAAAGTAGAGAAGGTACTTTGATCTTATGGGAAAGAGATTTAACAAGTGGAATGTCAATCCATTAGCAACAAACTTGCTTTGTAGTAGTCCTGAGGCCCATTTCAGTTCAGTTCAGTTCAGTCCCTCAGTCATGTCCAACTCTTTGCGACCCCATGGACTGCAGCAAACCAGGCTTCCCTGTCCATCACTGTCTCCCAGAGTTAGCTCAAACTCATGTCCATCGAGTCAGTGATACCATCCAACCATCTCATCCTCTGTCATCCCCTTCTCCTCTTGTCTTCATTCTTTGCCAGCATCAGGGTCTTTTCTAATGAGTCCATTCTTCCCATCAGGTGGCAAAAGTATTGGAGCTTCAGCTTCAGCACCAGTCCTTCCAATGAATATTCAGGACTGATTTCCTTTAGGATGGACTGGTTTGACCTCCTTGCAGTCCAAGGGACTCTCAAGAGTCTTCTCCAACATCACAGTTCAAAAACATCAATTCTTTGGCACTCAGCTTTCTTTATGGTCCAACTCTCACACCCATAGATGACTATTGGAAAAACCATAGCTTTGACAATAAGAACCTTTGTCAGCAAAGTAATGTCGCTGCTTTTTAATAAGCTGTCTAGGACTGTCAAAGCTCGTCTTCCAAGGAAGAAGCATCTTTTAATGTCATCTTTTAATGCCATAGTCACCATCCACAGTGATTTTTGAACCCAAGAAAATAAAGTCTGTCACTGTTTCCATTCTTTCCCCATATATCTGCCATGAAGTGATGGAACTGGATGCCATGATCTTAGTATTTTGAATGTTGAGTTTTAGGGCAGATTTTTCACTCTTCTCTTTCATTTTCATCAAGAGGCTCCTTAGTTACTCTTCGCTGTCTGCCATAAGGGTGGTGTCATCTGCATAACTGAGTTTATTGATATTTCTCCCAGCAATCTTCATTTCAGCTGGTGCTTCATCCAGCCTGGCATTTCACATGATGTACACTGCATATAAATTCAATTAACAGGGTGACAATATAGAGCCTTGATGTACTCCTTTCCCAATTTGGAACCAGTCCATTGTTCCATGTCCAGTTCTAACTGTTGCTTCTTGACCTGCATACAGGTTTCTCAGGAGGCAAATAAGGTGGTCTGATATTCCCATCTCTTTAACAATTTTCCACAGTTTGTTGTGATCCACATAGTCAAAGGCTTTGACATAGTCAATAAAGCAGAAGTAGGTGTTTTCCTGGAATTCTCTTGCTCTTTCTATGATCCAACAGATGTTGGCAATTTGATATCTGGTTCCTGTGCCTTTCTAAATCCAGCTTGAACATCTTGAAATTCACGGTTCATGAACTGTTGAAGTCTGGCTTGGAGAATTTTGAGCATNTTTTATTTATTTATTTTTTTTTAAATTTTATTTTACTTTGTAACACTGTGTTGGTTTTGTCATACATTGACATGAATCCACCCTGGGTGCACACAAGCTCCCAATCCTGTGCCTTTTCTAAATCCAGCTTGAACATCTTGAAATTCACGGTTCATGAACTGTTGAAGTCTGGCTTGGAGAATTTTGAGCATAACTTTGCTAGCATGTGAGATGAGTGCAATTGTGTGATAGTTCTAACATCCTTTGACATTACCCTTTTTTGTGATTGGAGGGAAAGCTGACCTTTTCCAGTCCTGTGGCCACTGCTGAGTTTCCCAAATTTGCTGGCATATTGAGTGCAGCACTTTCACAGCATTGTCTTTTAGGATTTGAAACAGCTCTGCTGGAATTCCATTACCTCCACTAGCTTTGTCCATAGAGATGCTTCCTAAGGCCCACTTAACTTCACACTCTGGGATGTCTGGCTCTAGGTGAGTGATCACACCATTATGGTTATTGGAATCATTAAGATCTTTTTTGTATAGGTTGTCTGTGTATTCTTGCCACCTCTTCTTAATATCTTCTGCTTCTGTTAGGTCCATGCCTTTATTGTGTCCATCTTTGCATGAAATGTTCCCTTGGTATCTCTAATTTTCTTGAAGAGATCTCTAGTCTTTCCCATTCTATTGTTTTCCTCTATTTCTTTGCACTGATCACTGAAGAAGGCTTTTTTATCTCTCCTTGCTATTCTTTGGAACTCTGCATTCAGATGGATGTGTATTTCCTTTTCTCCTTTGCCTTTCACTTCTCTTCTTTCTTAGCGATTTGTAAGCCCTTCTCAGACAACCATTTTGCCTTTTTGCATTTCTTTATCTTAGGGATGGTTTTGATTACCACCTCCTATAAAATGTCACAAACCTCCATCCATAGTTCTTCAGGCACTCTGTCAGATCTAATCCCTTGAATCTATTTGTCACTTCCACTGTATAATCATAAGGGATTCCCACTTGTAAATTCATCCATTCCCATCCATTTTAGTTCACTGATTCCTAAACTGTCAGTGTTCACTCTTCCCATCTCCTGTTTGACCACTTGCAATTAATCTTCATTCATGGACCTCATATTCTCAGTGCCTATACAATATTGTTTTTTCAGCATCAAACTTTACTTTCACCACCAGACACATCCAAAACAGGGCATTTTTTCTGCTTTGGCTCATCCTCTTCTTTTCTTCTGGAACTATTTCTCCACTCTCCTCCAGTAGCATGTTGGGCACATACTGACTAGGGGAATTCATCTTTCAGTGTCATATCTTTTTTCCTTTGCATACTGTTCATGGGGTTCTCAAGGCAAAATAGTGAAGTGGTTTGCCATTCCCTTCTCCAGTGGACCACGTTTTGTCAGAACTCTCCACCGTGACCTGTCCTGAGGCTGTACACGGCATGGCTCATAGTTTCATTCAGTTAGACAAGGCTGTGATCCAAATGATCAGTTTGATTAGTTTTCTGTGATTGTGGTTTCTATATTGTCTTCCCTCTGATGGATGAGGATAATAGGCTTGTGAAAACTCCCTGATGGGAGGGACTAGCTGGGTGGAATACTGGGTCTTCCTCTGCTGGGCAAAGCCATGCTCAGTAAATCTTTAATCCAATTTTCTGCTGCTGGGTGGGGCTGTGTTCCCTACCTGTAGTTTGTCCTGAGGCCAAGCTATGGTAGGGGTAATAGCTGTAATGGCAACCTCCTTTAAAAGGACTTATGCCAGCACACCACAGCTCCCAGGACTGTTGTAGTCCGTGCCCCTGACTGTGCGGCACGCCAGTCGACCCATGCCTCCACCAGAGACGCCAGACACTCACAGGCAAGTCTGCCTCAGTCTCTTGTGGGGTTACTGCTCCTTTCTCCTGGGTCCTGGTGCACACAAGGTTTTGTTGTGCCCTCCAAGAGCCTGTTTCCCCAGTCCGAGGGAAGTTCCATAATCAAATCCCACTGGCCTTCAAAGTCAAATTCCCTGAGAGTTCTCAGTCCCTTTGCTGCATCCCCAGTTTGGGAAATCTGTTATGAGCCCTAGAACTGTTGCAACAGTGTGAGAACTTCTTTGGTATAATTTGTCTCCAGTTTATGGGTCATCTGCTCGGTGGCTCTATAGTGGAGCTAATGGTGACCCCCTTGAAGAGGACTCATGCCACACACTGCACCTCCCAGGTCTGCTGCAGCCAGAAACCCTGTCCCTGTGGCAGGCCACTACTGACCTGTGCCTCTGAAGGATAAAGAATGAATAATATGTGATCTTTTACTTCTTATCTGTGTAGGGCCCAGCCTCCTCTCAGTTGTTCTGCTATTGATAGTTTGGAGTTTCTGTCCACAGGGAAGGAACTTAAATTGCTTTTCCTGGGTGGTGGTGGGGTCCATCTACCTCCTACCTCATGTCTATATCATGAAACTAACACTACAAAGGAGCCAATGAATTCCTCCTGCCTCTTTGTAACCTCCCCACCCACCTGCCTCTGGCCTAAAACTTCCTCCCCTGGATCTTTTCCATTCCCAGGAAACCACTGGATTTCTGTCTCAATTAATTTCATTGTATATGATTTTATGTAAATAGAATTGTACAGAATGTACTTTTTTCTAGCTTCTTTCATTCAGTCTATTTCTAGATTTATTCGTTTGTTGCCTGTATAGGTAATTTCTTTTTATTGCTGAATGGTATTCTGTTATACGGATATATCACAATTTGTTTTATCCATTCATCTGGTGATGGATATGAGATTGTTTCCAATATGAAGCTCTTTTAAATGACACCAGTATGAACATTTGTATTTAAGTCTTTAGATGGACACATGCTTTCTTCCTGTAGGGGTAAATACTTAGGGGTTCAACGGCTGGAGCATATGGCAGATGTAAGATTGATGTTGTGAGAAATTGCCAAACTGGTTCTGAAGTGGTTGTACCATTTTTCATTCCCATCAGCAGTGTATGAGGGTTCAGTCCTCCAAGCACAATATTGTCAGTGCTTAGTGTAGTCATTATTTTTAATTTTGGCCATTCACACAGGAGTGTGGTGATGTCTCATTGTAATTTTAATTTACATTTCCATATTGACTAATAATGTTGGTCATCTTTTCATGTACCTATTTGCCATTTATGTAATTTCTTAGGTGAAGTGTTGGTTCAAATCAATCACATGCCAGAGAAGTCATACACAAGACAGACTTGAAAAGTATAATGGAAATAGTAAACAGTTTGATGAGTCACTGAAATAAGAGTAGAAGAAAAAGAAAGAAAGAAAGAAAATTATAGGTTTTCCTCTGTAAAATATAGTCAATGTGGACAAATACCCCTGGTGATCAGGTCTAGAATTGTAGCTCTGAAAGTCTGAAGGCAGTAAGCAATGGAAACGGAAGAGAGGGAGGAAAGGGTTTAAAATAACTGACTCACAGTCTTCAAAAATGTTGAGTTCATCAAAGTCAAGAAAAAAACTGAGGAGCTTTGCTAGACTGTGGAAAACTAAAGAGACATGACAATATAAGATTTTGTCCTGGATCCTTTTGCTATGAAGGATATTGTTAAGTCCACTGGCAAAACTTGAACAGGGTCTGAGGATTAGCTTGTAATAAATATTATTAATGATAATTCCCTGATTTTGATGATTGTCTTCTAGTTACACAGGAGAATATTCTTGTCTTTAAAACACACACTCTAAAGTATTTGGGAGCTATAGGGCATCAGCATTGTGTTGGCAACTTGCTCTCTTATGGTCCAGAGAAGGAGGTGGGGCAGAGGATCCTTTGTTTTATACCAGCAACTTTTCTGTAAGTTAGTGATTTTTTAACAACGTGAAACAAAGAGCATGTATTGTTTTCATCAGAAACATGGCCTCCTATATAGATATGGGCTGAAAGGAACCCCTTTGGATTTTAAAACAATGATGCCATTGGTGACCTTGTTGAGAACAGATTGAGCTAAACGGAGAGGCAATAGACAAGGATGGGCTGAGGAATGACAGGGAGGTTGGAAAGTGGAGACTGTGAATATATTAATAGTTCCCTGCTATTTTGAGAAGTTTGTTGTTTGTGAAAATGAAAAGAGAGGTGGGAGGATGTAGTTCAGGAATATTGACTTGTAGGGAAGGGTTTTTTGGGGGTTTGGTATATTTGTTTATCTATTCATTGAAGAGAGAATCATAAACCAGTTTGTATTAATGTTGAAAATGTAAGGCCTAGTAAAGAAAATAGAGCGTTCAAGGCCTAAAA
>SJXO01005200.1:65818-135210 GCA_006408615.1 Connochaetes taurinus | reverse complement strand
CCATCTTCTGGCCCCTGCTGCGATAGCGGTCAGCAGGGCCTAGGTTCCATCTTCTGGCCACTGCTGCGATAGCCGTCACAGGGCAGCTTTCTTATTGCAAACCTGGAGCTGCTCCCTTTTCAGGACTCTGGCTGAAATCAAGCAATAACCCTCGCAGACACAGGAATGTCACGGGAATACAAGCGGGAGGGGAAACTGTCCTGATAGGTAATCATCTTCAGCATTATTGCTATTATTGAAATAGACAAATACAAGCTATTAATGAGCAACAGCCTGGAAAATGAAATGGGGTGGAAGTCGCTCACTGACTGATCACTTCCTCTAAAACAAGCTCCACACAGATTTTGTTGCTTTCCTAAACATTTCTCTAGGACAAGATTGACTGAATAATGTTTACACAGTCACAATATTTTTGAGTATTTCACTGAGTATACACTCATCCAGTGTAGAGAGATGGTTTCAGAAGTGTCCTTCTAAGTTGCTGAGATGCAGAGAGATGCAGAGACAGGGGACACTCCTGTCTAGGATGTCGACCCCAATGCTCCTGACTGCGACCTCTTATTGAAAGAAGTGGTTCCTGACAGCTTTGCCCCCAACAACGCCTGTCCACAAGTGCCCAGCCGCGAGGGCAAGCTTTGCCCCCGACAACGCCCGTCCACAAGTGCCCAGCCGCGAGGGCAAGCTTTGCCCCGACAACGCCCGTCCACAAGTGCCCAGCCACGAGGGCAAGCTTTGCCCCCGACAACACCCGTCCACAAGTGCCCAGCTGTGAGGGCAAGCTTTGCCTCCAACAACGCCTGTCCACAAGTGCCCAGTTGCGAGGCAAGCTTTGCCCCCGACAACGCCCGTCCACAAGTGCCCAGCCGCGAGGGTAAGCTTTGCCCCCAACAATGCCCATCCACAAGTGCCCAGCTGCGAGGACAAGCACTCTGCTCTACTTGCCAACAGCAGACAGAAGCGTTGTTGGGTCCCTGAGTGTCTTCCACAAGTACCCAGCCGCGAGGGCAAGCTTTGCCCCCGACAACGCCCGTCCACAAGTGCCCAGCCGCGAGGGCAAGCTTTGCCCCCGACAACGCCCGTCCACAAGTGCCCAGCCGCGAGGGTAAGCTTTGCCCCCAACAATGCCCATCCACAAGTGCCCAGCTGCGAGGACAAGCACTCTGCTCTACTTGCCAACAGCAGACAGAAGCGTTGTTGGGTCCCTGAGTGTCCTGAGACCTTGGGGAGAGGCACTCTGTCGGGTCACCCCCGGGCCACCTTCCACAGCACAGACAAGGATACAGGCAGGGGAGTGTGTGTCCACTGAGGACCCGGAGTCAAACTGTAGGCAAGAAGGCAAGGCGGCATGCTCGCTGTGTTCTTTCCTCACTCTGTACGGAAAGCCGTGGACACCTAGAAGGCATGTTCTCTTTGAAGGAACTGGCTGGTAGAAAGGACACCATGTAGTTGAAATGGAATATATACAAAAATCAGATGGGGGGCCCAGTGAAAACCAAGGAAGGGACCTGAAGAAGTATCACNATGCTCGCTGTGTTCTTTCCTCACTCTGTACGGAAAGCCATGGACACCTAGAAGGCATGTTTTCTTTGAAGGAACTGGCTGGTAGAAAGGACACCGTGTAGTTGAAATGGAATATATACAAAAATCAGATGGGGGGCCCAGTGAAAACCAAGGAAGGGACCTGAAGAAGTATCACCACTGCCAAGCAAGGCCGACGATGAGCCCGAAAGAGGAGCTTGGGAGAGGGTGGCAGAGGTGACCAGGCCCTGTGGCAGGCAGTGTGGGGAGGCCTCGCGGCAGAGGGGGAGTGACCGCTCACCAGGCCCCAGAGACGGCTTACTAACAGAATATTGTGACAGTCTTTTCGCTCTGGTCCAAAAATAGATGAAGAGGGAGAAGACGTCTGGACCCCAGAGGTGCTGCAGTTAGCAGTCAAGAAAGGCTGCTGATCCCGGACGGTGTGAGCTCCAAGTGTGAGAAACAGGGAGTGCCCACAGGGCAGGAGGGTCATTGCACCGGAGGCTGCTCGCCAGGCAGGAGGCTCTGTCAGCGTGGACGTGTCTCTGTGATTTTCAAGACTTTGGTGCAGTAACTGTGAACGTAACACACAAGAAAAAGTTTTCATATTCATGCTTCGTAACTCCAAAATTTAGTTTAGAAGTTACACAGGTTAAAGTACGTGGTGGAAGTTACTGAGAAAGTGAAAAAAAAAAAAATTGGAGAAACAAATTTCTCTTCATTGCTATATGTCCTAAAGTTTAAGAGTTAGGAAAAAATAAGTACTTAGTATATCTGGAACAGAATCAAATTATACTTCAACTACAAAAATACAAGGCCTAAATCTCAACAGAATTTTTTAGACAAAGAGAACAAATCTACTAAAATATAGGATATCCTGTGGTTGTAGGTGAATTCCATGCCTGGACGCACTTTCTTTCTGTGAAATTGATCAAAATGACCAAAAAGAATAATGAAAACAAGGTTTGGTGTGTGCATGGTGACGCAAATAATACAAAAAATCATGAAACTACAAGAGGATCTTTGTGTTTAATCATATGTTTATTATTTTGGAGTGGGACAGAACGTGTTCAATAGTTAAACTTGGGCACGGAAGCTCAATATTTTATTTCTCAGTCTTTTTGCCAATCTACTTCTGACATGTTATAAGTATTTATTTACCTTCCCCATAGTTGGTCAAATATGCCCTCAAATAATAATTTACCACAGATCAACACCAGCAAAATAGCCATATTTTCAAGACTAATAGTAGACTTGTTAAGATAAGGGTTTTTTAATCTTTGTTTTTTTAAAATCATTTCTTTGGTTTCATTTTTATAAGATGTTTGCCTCTCGTTTTTGAAGGAGGAGAAGGGGACGACAGAGGATGAGATGGTTGGATGGCATCACCGACTTGATGGACGTGAGTTTGAGTAATTTCTGGGAGTTGGTGATGGACAGGGAGGCCTGGCGTGCTGCAGTCCATGGGGACACGACTGAGCGACTGAACTGAAGTTTTGAAGTGGGCCCGCTGGAGATAACTATCTAAACGGGACCCCGCGGACAGGAGAGGAGCCGGCGTCACTGTTGTGTTCAGGAGAGTGAAGCGTTTCTCCTTAATCCCCATTCAGGTCTCACGATCCTGAGAAAACACCCCTTCTTGCTTCAGGGCTGGCGAGTGTCTGGAGGGGGTCTGTGCGTCCTCGGTGTTTTAAGCACCATTTTCTGTGTGTGCGTCTGAGGCCACACCATCAGATCTTCTAGTCAGCTTACTGCACTTCCTCAGACATGCTTGGTTTTCTAATTACCGTGTGACAGTGTGTAGGGTGAGAATTTTCTCCAATTCAGTGTATCTTTGAACACTTACTTTGTGTAATAGATGACTCCCGGCTTTGTTAAGGATCGGAGATGAAGCACCCCTACCCTGTGGAGAAAATCAGGTGGCTGTGAAATTCTTCTAGTCCAGGGCGGCCTGTGTGCTGGGCTTAGTTGCTCCGTCGTGTCTGACCTTGTGGACTGTAGCCCGCCAGGCTCCTCTGTCCATGGGGATTCCCCAGGCAAGAATACTGGAGTGGGTTGCCATGCCCTCCTCCAGGGGATCTTCCTGACCAGGGACTGAGCCGAACTCTGCTACACTGCAGGCGGATTCTTCACCAGCTGAGCCACCAGGGAGCCCCAAGAATACTGGGTGGGTAACCTATCCCTTCTCCAGGGGAGCTTCCCGACCCAGGAATTGAACCAGGGTCTCCTACATTGCAGGCGGATTCTTCACCAGCTGAGCCACCAGGGAGGCCCCAGAGTGGCCCATGGAAAGGGTTAAACCAGAGAAATGACCTAAAAGTTGACAGGAGGGAGAGGGTCGGCAGACTTTTGTGAAACTTGTTGAGGGCTTTGAGAATGCTTAAATTCTTTGTTTACAGGAAGTTCACTTTCCTCCATTTTCTTTGAAAATTGAGAACCCAGAGGTGAAGAAAAAAAAAGTGAATCAATTAAGATGAATTAGAATCAAAATTAGGATTCTAAAATCTATTCATTTAAAACAGGTACTTCCAATACCTCTCTTTCTGAGTGTGAATTGTGTCAGGACGTCATGCGGTGTTGATCAGCCACCTGTGTGGTAAGTCACAGCTGTCAATGTCAGGGGCCGTTCTTACTCTGAAAAGTACTTTTTCTCCCTTCTCCTTTTCTTTCTCAGAACTGTTTTAGTATCCAGGCACTGAAAAAGCCTAAAAACATTACCAGTCTGATGGCAAAGATCATCCTTAGCACCTACGTGCTGTTCTAGAAATATCTCCCCATAGAAGAAACCAGAGTTTCTAAGAAAAATGAAGCAGCAAAGGTACAGAATGAATCTGGAGCATCTTGACATACCAGAACAGAGAGCTCTCAAAGGCAACGTGAGCCATATTCAGAAGACTCGAGATTCAGCTTGAAGAGGCTCCCACTGGCTGAAGGTGAACTGGCTGAACTTCAGTAAAGATGGTGATTACAGTCTGTAGAAGCCTGTTAAGATATGTTTAAATCTGCTTATTAGCAAGAAATTTAGGAAACCTAATTGGTCCCCTTTGTGGGATGACAGAGAACAAATTAATTATTTTGACAACAGTAAATAAAAAGATAACCCTGGACCCTTACTGTGCCTCTCCTCCACGAAGCCTATTGCGAGATCAGACAGTGGGCGAGTGTGAGCTTCCCCTTATGAAAATGTTCTAGTAAAGCAAAAATGCATCGTGGAATTAGAACACTGGCATTCTGCAGGCTTCACTGAATCCCTGGATCTAGTCGCGGCGCATCATCGCCTGGTAACATCACGAAAACACAGCCAGACTTGAGGGGCTTCCCCTCAGGGCCACCACGGGCACGGGCCCTGATCTGCTCGAGACCTGCTGGGCAGAGGCGGTTGGCAGGATGCAGGGGACAGTGGTCAGGCATGCCCAGCTCTCTGTGGCCCCATGCGCTGCAGCCCGCCAGGCTCCTCTGTCCGTGGGATGCCCTAGGCAAGAATCCTGGAGTGGGCTGTCATGCCCTCCTCCAGGGGATCTTCTCGACCCAGGGATCCAGCCTGCATCTCTTGCAGCAGGGGACAGAGGGATATGCTGGACTCCACCACGGGTGAGGTCAGGAAAGTTGTGGGGGCTCCACAGGACAGGCTTGAACATGGGGAGGACAGAGGTGACCGGCATCAGAACAAAGCGCCGAGAGGCTTCCGTGGCTTTGGGGCACCAGCCAAGTCCTGGGCTGTGACTTGGGTAGGGGTCAAGAATGTTTTCCTTGTAATAATTCAGGAGGTTCTATCTCTTTTGTGTCGTTTTACTGTATCTGTAGCTTAGATTTTTGAAAGGTTAAAAGACAAAATAACAACAAAAAAAACCCTTGTGTATTAATATTGTTACGTTTAGAGGGGATAACGATGGAAAGAAATTGGTATTAGGCAACGCTGGAGAGAGTTATCCATATTTTAAATTATGATCAATTTCAGATGTGTGGAAAAATGAAGGAACACTCTGACACCAAGAGTACGTCAACCAAGATCGCTTGATGTAGTCATGTCAACCTTTGGTTTCAAGTTTTAAAATACATAGAATATTGGCTACAAGTTAAGGTCTCTTTGCTTCCCCCCAGAGTCTCATTCCCTTTCCTCCCCCCCATTCCTTCCCAAAGGAAATCACTGTCTTTATTTATATTAACAAAAATAGTGATAATATTCTGCAGCATCAATGAAACACGCACTATGAGCCAGTAACTCCTGTCCAAATGCTTTCTACACTTTGCATGAATGGAGTTGAATCCTCAGAACAGCCCTGTGAAGCAGGTGCTGCTACTACCCTTACTGCACAGCCAAGGCCCGAAGTGTGGACGTCCCGGGGCCCAGAGCTAAGGGGCAGGCGGCCGGGACAGCAAGGGGCCAAGCGGAGACTCCCGCGGTGAAGATCTTGTCCTCAGAATCCAGGCTTCACTCTCTTACGGTTCTAATAGTTACAGATTCTCTTGGGCTTTCAACATATACCATTATATAGTCTATATTAGACTGTGGTGTTGGAGAAGACTTTTGAGAGTCCCTTGGACTGCAAGGAGATCCATCCAGTCCATCCTAAAGGAAATCAGTCCTGAATATTCATTGGAAGGACTGATGCTGAAGCTGAAACTCCAATACTTTGGCCACCTGATGCGAAGAACTGACTCATTTGAAAAGACCCTGATGCAGGGAAAGATTGAAGGCAGGAGGAGAAGGGGACAACAGCGGATGAGATGGTTGGATGACATCACCAACTCTGGGAGCTGGTGATGGACAGGGAGGCCTGGCATGCTGCAGTCCACGGAGTCACAAAGAGTCGGACACGACTGAGCGACTGAACTATTAAACAATGTATGTAGTTTATATATAATAATATAGCTATATATATTCTTAAGATATAACTATGTTTATAGATACATGTGTAACTCACATGAAATAGTATATCAATGTAGAATTTCTTCTTTTCTCCTTTTGTCCCAGCACATAAATTAGCTGGAACCTCTACCATAAATTCAAACACAAAAATATAAAATCCTGGCCAAAAGGGGACACATTTTTCATACTATTTTGCCTCCCTTGTGATATCTAGGTTGCTTGTATATAGCAAAGCTGTTTAATGTACTGGTTAGCATCTCAATTATTTACAAGTGCCTAGAAGAGGTAACACTCTTAATTTATTGGGGCCTCCATCTCCTCAACTGTAAAGGTAAGTGAAACATTAATATTATAAGATTCTTTTAGTTTAAAAGTTCTTTGATTCTTCAATCTCCATTTTTTTTTCAAATATTGTTGAATAAATACATGATGGTTCAGTTCTCTTAATTTTTGGTAACTAAAGACTAAAAATTAAAGGATAAAATAGGGATTCTCAAAATATAAAGAGTCAGATGAATGTATTTTATCGTTGTGTGATTAGAATGCAATGTTTAAAAATCTGTAGGCATGGACAGCGTAATGCTGACAGCATTAAGCTGCTTGGTAGAATTTTACCTCGTGTTTCTTTATTTCAATTGTTTATCTGCATTTTCTAATTAATGACAATAAACGAACTGTTGGGACCTAACAAACGCCATGATAGGCTTCAGGGACTAAGGTAGGACTCACGGGAAAAGCTGAGTCATTGCCCAGTGAGGTCATCCCCGCGGATGCCAGGACTTGTCTAATCAGCATACTCCCCGTAACCTGGTTTGAGTTTATCAGGACGTAAAAGACATCCCCCTGCAGCCAACAGCCAATTAGTAAATACCAGGAAACCCCTGCAGCCAATCAGCCCTTGCCAGCTCTCTGTTTTTGTTCTAAACCTGTAAATACCGCTGTAAATCTGGGCTCAGGGCTCTTGCTCCACTCCACTGTGCTGGATGTGGCGGGAGCCCTAGCTTGAGCTAGAAATAAAACCCCTTCATGCTTTTGCATTGCTGTGGACGTCTTATTCTCTCAGTTTTGGGGACTCGGACTCTGGGCATAACAGAATAACTTGAAAAGTAAAATAGAAAATAAATCTATGATGACTTAAGTATGCACACTACCCTGTCTGTCCCTGTGCACCCCTCTCTCTCTCTGAATCCCCTGAGCTGTGAGGACAGGCCAGCTGTCTGCTCTCCTTCCCTGGAGCCTCTGCGCCATCCAAGCTCTGCACCCAACCTGCCTCTTTTGGGCCCCCTGCTGTCTCCCCCCACCCCACGCCGCAGGCCGGCCCCAGCCCACTAGCAGCCCTTCCTGTGGAGCAGAGGAGGGTGGTGGAGGGCGAGCCCCACGGAGGAGCACCTCCTGAGCGAGCCCTCTCAATGTAGGTTTCTGGCACAGATGCTGGTTCCTGCTGAAGGCAGTGCCGGCTGATCCCCTCTGGACCCTGAGGCCTGTGCATGTCCCCAGCCACAGCCGTTTTCCAGCCTGTCTGTGCACCGGCTTGGCTCGGCTGGTTCTTTTTTGCCGCTATTGCATTTGCTTCAGCTGCTCCAGTTTCCTCCACGACCCAGGGACCAGGGAGGCCTCTCCTTGGCAAGTGACCTGATGTCCCTCTGTGCTCAGGTCTGTGCTGGCGAGCACCTGTCTGATGGCCTTGATTGACACGTGTGACCTTGTCTTTGAGATCCGTCTTTTGGAGCCAGTTTGCAGATCTTTGGAGATCTCGTTTTTTGGAGATCCTTGGCAGACAATGTTTTGTCTGAGTTCACATCCTAGTTTAAGCCATATAGGCTCACAAATAAACAGATGTTTAATTTCTTGTTAACCGAATATTCTCAGATGTCTTTGAGATAGCATGTCGTTTCCAGTGAGTGGCTCTGTCTTATCAGAAGCTCACGTTGGTGTCAAATTGTGAAACCTCCATGCTCTCAGCTTCACTCCCCCATCTCCCACCCCATCATGGAGAGTGAGCCACTCCCCACTATGCTAGGCTTCAGTTTCCTAAACAATGACAGTAACTGTTTCTAATGTGGCCTTTTTACTTCTAATTTGGTGAAGGAAATGGCAACCCACTCCAGTACTCTTGCCTGGAAAATCCCATGGATAGAGAAGCCTGGTGTAGGCTACAGTCCATGGGGTTGCAGAGAGTCAGACACGACTAAGCAACTTCACTTTCACTTTTTCTAGAATTTTAATATCAGTTCATCATATATGTTAATATCAGCTTTAAAATGAGCAACTCCTTTAAATCAATGTAGACAGCGGGCATCCAGCAATTTCCCTTTCTCGTGGCCTCCAGGAAACAGGGTGGTATTCAGCTCCGGCCTTTGAATTCCTTCCTGGGGCGGGTGAAAGCAGGTTCAAGGAAAAACAGCCCTGCTCCTGGACACTGCGCTCAGAGGGGACTCTGGAAAGCCCGCCGACCCTCCTCCTGTAAACCTCATGCCACCCACAGTAACAACAGTCAGTGCAGGGAAAGGCTTGGAAACCGAGGCTGGAAAAGGCAAATGAGGAAACGTATCACACGCGGCTGTCCACGCTGGACTTCTGGGAAGGTTAGTGAGCAGATGGCAGGCAGAGTCCCACAAAGCTCAAGCCCGAAACGTGGGCATGGCCAGGGCACTGCAGGGAGAAGGCAAGGAAGACCGAAGCCCACCGGGAACAGCGAGGGTGGGCTGAGTCCCCCAAACTCCAGCGTGCTGTGCTGAGTCTCCCTGCCCGGCTTCCGTGACATGTAACAAAGCCCTGCAGCAGAGTAAGAGTTAGAGGCCCGTAGAGCGACAACGAGGCCCACGTTAAATCAGAGAAGTAACCAGAGGCCGCTCAGGGCCTGAACAGGCTGAGCAGACATTCGTCCATAGCTAGCCGCTGACTGCTTATTACTATCGACACCCTGGTGAAGGAAATGGCCCCCCACTCCAGTATTCCTGCCTGGGGAATCTCATGGACAGAGGAGGCTGGGGGGCTACAGTCCATGCGGTGGAAAGAGTCGGACAGGACTCAGTGACTAAACCAGTGCCGCCGCAGTCGGCAGCTGTGTGTGGAAACGCGCTGGGCCTTTGGTTTTTACTGTCGTCACCTCACACGCCTCTGCGAGGACTTCCTCTGAATGCTCTGGACCGGGGGTTCCCACTGGACCTGTGACATCCCAGAGATGGGAGAGGAAAGTGGTGGATCCTCTCCAGGAGTCTGATCAGCAGTCACCAGGCAACCATGGCCCCTGAGCCCTGGAGAAAGGGCCAACTCCACGTGTGATTCCTGGGGTTCTGAGGAGCTCTCGACTGCAGTGACGGGCTTACTGTGGCAACCACTTCACTGTTCATGCAAATATTGAATCATTACATTGTGCTTGAAACTGGTACAGAGCTTTATGTCAACTGTATCTCAATAAAAATAGAAACACAAAAATATGCAAAATATCTTTTAAATATGTCTTATGCTGGTTGTATTTTGAAATAATAGCATTCCAGGTATATCAGCTTTAATAAACTATGTTATAAAAGTTCATTTTCCCGTTTCTGCTTTCTGCTTATTCATAGCAACTAGAAAGCTTTCGGTTGCATTTGAAGCTCACGTTGCACTTCTACTGGAAAATGTGATCTAAGCCCATCTTCCTCGAACTTTACACACAAACCATCTGGGAATCATGTTCCAGTGCAGACTCCGATTCCGGAGGTCAAGGTGGGGCTCCCAGGAGATGCCATGTGGCAGGTCCTGAAGCTGCTTGCCTGGCTTCTGCGTACGTTTTGAGAAAAGCAGGAGAGAGAAACAAAGGCATCTTCACTCTAATTGGAAGCAGAACCCCTGCTGTGGAGTGTATTAAAAGATTAAGTGGGAATTGTCCCCTTCCTACAAATTAAGGAGATCATATATCAGAGATAGGTTGTTAACATGTCTCTCCTTTCGAAATCTCCCCCTTCTTGATGCCGTCACAGGCGGGGAGAAGAGCCGGGAGGGGCGTTCGCGAGCTTAGCTTCCAGCTGCATTCCTGACATGATGTGGACTCCGGACCAAAGGCTGCCCTTTCCTGAGGGATTTTCTCACACAGTTGGAAGAGAAACCATGGTTAGAGCGTGAATGCCATGGAGCCTTGGATGGAGAAGAGCCATCCCACATGGAAGGCTGAGTGGCGTCCTGATGCGGGAAAGGGAGAGGGCGCTAGCCCAGGATTCGGGGTGATGGATGGACGCATGGGTAGATGTGGTGCTCCTTTCCTCCCAGGCCCCCACGGACCCTCACCCCCCGCCTGCCCGCTTTTTCGCTTTGTCTCCAGGCACACCCCTGCGGGGCCGGGCCCCTCGCCCAGGAGTCCCAGGAGTCCCAGGAGTCTCCGCTGCGAGACGGGAGCCTGAGCATCAGTCTGCGTGGGGTGGTCCTGGTCTTCCTGGAGCTGCTGTTGCTGAGCCTGGCATCATCCAAAGGTGCCCAGGAATGCCGCCCCACCGCTGCTTTCACATCCCCACTTCTGCACAGCGGCGTCCTGGGCTCCCTGATAACCAGGATCAAGGCCCTCAGCCAGGGGCATCCCCCACCTTGTCCTGTCCTCCCAGGGATACAGAGACGCAAGACAGGAAGCCCAGAGCCCCGAGCACAGCGTCTTGTCCCGGTCTGCAGACAAAACCCAGACACGCCCAGACGGTCAGCCCCCACCGCTTCCTACAGAGCAGGTCCTGCGTTTTTACTGAATTAGCCTCCAGGCCCCTGGCGAGACTATTCCTTGCCTAGAATTAGAGGCGACCAGCCCTCCCCTTGAGCCCTTCCAGCATGCTGTCGCTGCCCCGTGCCCTGTGTGGGAAGATGAGCCTGTTTTCTGCAAGGCTGTGGAATTAGCCGGAGACAGGACCATGCAACATATTACCGCTCCCACTACACAAAGGGGGAAGCTGCCTGGGCCCTCTCTTGTGGGGTAAAACCTTTTTCCGTGGATGTTGACTTGCTTGAGTGAAGTCCCTTTGGAGTGACACCCCTTGACTAAAAGTGTTCCTGTTTGTCATCGCCAGCCTCTGGGGGCTCCTCTTGCACCGGCTGAGTCAGTGAACAAAAGGACAGGAGGAGCCTCCCCCGGCTGTGTCTTTCAGGGCTACAGGTGTGATTTCTCCAGCAAGGCTGCGATGCTTTTGATGTACTATGTTGAGCCCGTTTGTTAGGGATGGAACGTGGAGATTCCCAAATCATTGAATGTCTTCTTCACGTCTTCCCTTAGAACTCTGGGGGGCAAGGCAGGGTGCAGGGTCCCCTGAGCTAATGTGTCATGAGTCCTCACTTACCCAGTGGACCGCATGGTGTTCTACGTTCCCAGGAATTTGTCCTGGGTCCAGTGACAGCACCCCCTCCCTGTACGACGTCCCCTGACAAACAGCTGCAGGGCCATCCAAGAAAGGCCGCTTATTTTATGATGACACTACAGGGTCTTTCTCCAAAGACATCCTTCATTCGAGGTGTCCACTCATTTCTAGGACTGGATGAGGGTGTGGAATCTTCATGGAGGGCCTCATATCAGACATCTCATCACAGATACCAAAGTCCTCAGTTCTGCAAATCCAATAGAACCTTCTTTTTCAGCTCAGCAGATCATCACTTGTGACCACAGCTGATGACTTAATTGTTTTACCCTCGGGTGCCATGACAGGCAAATTCCTAATTCTCCAGATTCTCTCTCCCAAGTAAAATGAGGAACTTTAACTTCTGCTGTTCCTCTTACTTCGACGTGTCTGCCACGTCCTCGGTATTGGTACGCATGTCACTCTGTGTACATGGTCACAAGTAAACGTGCTGGCCGCCAAACCGAAGACACAGCGCTACCAGGACATCGCAACATCAGACTTCAGGCTAGCTCAGGAAGAACAGTCCCCAAGTCTGCAACAGGACAGGGCTGTTCCCACCACGAGCACGAGACAGTCTGTTCTTCCTCCAAGACTGGCGGAGATACAACTGCCGTTGTCACCCTGGAATGACCTCTGAGGGTCGCGCTTCTTTGTAACCACCCTGCAAGTCACCATCTAGGCGGTCATGTCATAGTGGTGAAGCACGTTACCACGTAGCTCATGTGACCACATCTTAGCTATAAGGAAAGTCAGAAAAATAAGCGCCTAATAATTCTAATATCCTAGCGAGAGACAGTCTCTACCTTTTGAACTAGGGAAACTGAAGCCTTGGGGTGGTCCTGGGTACAGGAAGAAGGTTCAGATACCGGGGACTCAGACAGAGTGACCAAGCTCCCTGCACTGTGCGTGACAGAAAGACTGGCGTTCATGCCGCCCTGCTCCGCGGGTCAGTCTCTGCTATTTCTCTGCAGCCGTGTGTTTTCTAGATTCTTTCTTCCAAGTGACTTTCAGTATTGAAACTATTCTAGATATGCATGACACTTAATACTGTTCCCAGGACAATGAAGAAAACTTCAGCTCTTAATACAGGAAGGTCTAAAATGTGTCTACAAATACGGATTGTTAAGTTTAGTGATGAGACCCATAAGCAAACTGAAAAAGGAATCGAGGCTCTTTTAATAGCACCTGGTTTGTACGGGCGCTGTTACATGTGCTCGTAAGCTAAGATGCCTCCGTCCCTTCCCCTCATGTAACTCGAATGGCTGCAGAAACATTAAACAGGTGATGCAAGGACAGGAGTCTGCGATGGAAAGACTCCAGAGGCCAGATTGTTCACAGACAAGAGAGCAGGCATCCAGAGGGGTGTCTGGAAAGACTTGTCGGAAGACTTGGGTGTCTGGATCTATTGGACTACCAAAGATGAGTTGAATGTTTCTTGTTTTGGTAAAAATGTAGATCACGTTCTTAAAATTATGAGCCTAGGGGTGAGATAAATATATTTTATAGATTATCCTAGTTTGCTGGCCTTCATCATCCAAACCTTAAATCCTCAATGGTCTTTTAGAGCTCTGAATTACATTTGATACAATTTATATCTACACGTTCTGCCAAAAAATGACCAGTTCTATAACATCAGGCCAGATCTATAAAATCATAGGTTCTCTAAAAACCTGAATATGAATGCTTTATTTCTCCAGACTCCCCCGATATCGATTAACACGCAATGGGACAGTCAGTCCAAGACAGACGCAAAAGCACTTCCGTGAGCCCCTCTGAGCTCAAGGCCAGTCTTTTCGAATCCAGCGCAGACATGAGATCACACAACCAACTTCCTTCTGCTCATAACGTTCTTGACATGCCAGCTCCTCCTTGCTAAATGACCCTTAGAATTTATTCATTCTTCTGTTTTCAGTTAATCACCTAAACCTTATTCCTTTTAATCATTTACTCATGAAGACTTCTACAGATGTTTTGACTAGTTGAAGTCAATTATTTGCAGTGAAAGTGGGTTTCTCATTTTTATCATTGTTGAATACATGAGTGAAATAGCCCGTATCCCACATATGTCTGGCTCTGCAAGTTCAGCTTTGGATGGAGCAGGTTGTGTTGAGTGCCCATTCTGCGTGGTGCACACGGGGACAGAAGCACCTGGATTCTGGGTTTTACCATTTTCTTCCCGCCACAGTGACTTTGTTCTATCTGCTGCTCTTTCTCATGTCTACAGTCTCTTCATCACGCCACTCCGCCGCTGATGCAGACACAGTGCTGAGGCAAAGCAAAGAAGGTGTTTTAGGACACATCAGGAGCTTCCTGAGCCAACACTCCGACGGGTCATCTTCCTGGTCCATGTGCAGGGCTGGACCCACACCTTGACCTTCGTGTGAAGCACAGCGTGTGAGGGATGAAAGGGTCCCTGTAGAGACTAGAGGCCTGTGTCTGCCCAGAAGCCTAGAACTGAAGGGAAGAGACAGTCCTCCTTATACTACGAGGGCATATTCTGTGTGCTTCCTAATTCAGGACACAAGAGAACCTGGGAGTTTCTGTGTTAAACTGAGGGGCATACTCATTAGAAGGGGCTGCATACTCAATTTCTATTCTCTTACTAATTAATTAATTATGGAGATAAGCTATGAATTTTCTAATAAAAGCTTTAATCTATACAATCTGTACAATGAAATTGTACAGGGCAGCATAAAGGATATTGGTATTAGCATAAAGTATATAGTTTAAGAGTTTGATAGATATTTGGAATCAAAAAATGTTTCATTTTAAGGTTTAATTGCAAACTACAGGGAGACTTTTCCTCACAACAGTCTTTGAAGTGCTTCCAATCTCATGCGTGTCCTGGAGGGTGGTACTTACTGTGCCATTCTGCAGAGGCCAGGATTCCATTTTTCAATAAATCATAATTTATTAGGTGCATCTGCAGAGTAACTGCAAGATGCCGACTGCAACGCTGCTCTGCTGTGTGTTCCGAGGCTTCACGATTCTTTCATTCTCCCCTCCTCCTAGCCCGCTGAGTGCTGCAGGCTCAGTCTCAGAGGGCGGCTGGAAAGAGGACGAATGCGTGGCTGGAGCCAGATCCTGTGTGGAGTGGGCCCATGTGCTGGCTGCATGGCGAGGGTGGGCGTGTGCCTGCTGCAGGGCCCGGCGCCCCCGCCGCGAGGTGGGGACCCAGGTGCTGCGCTCCTCTCCTTTCAGTGAAACGCACCTGCAGGTTAGGTCCCACAGCTTGTGAAGCAGGGTTGCGTCTGTGTGTGCATGTGTGTGCGTGTGTGCATGTGTGTGCGTGCATATGTGCGCGCATGTGTTTGTGTGCGTGTGTGTGTGCACGCGCGTGTGTGTGTTTGTGCATGTTTCTGCATGTGGGCAGGAGCCCAGTATTTAATAGACAGTGTATCTTTATAGACATGCACACATGTAAGAAGTACATCCACATATGTAAATTTGTGGTTTAAAATACCATGGCTTAGTGTCGTTAGAGATTTCTCTTCTACTTACTGTAAGTTGAGCTATTTGAGGATAAAAACTGAACTTACTGCTAACACAGCTAAGACAAGGCAGAGAAATTCACAGGGAATAACCACATATGTGTGTATGTATTTGTGCACATGTATACACTTTTCATTTGCTCTTTATTTTTAAATGTGTATTTGGAAGTATTTTTAAATAGTCACATATATTCAAACCCTTAAATAGAGTCCTGGAACTCACTATTTAACCGAAACATCCATTTTTTTTCCCTGTAAATTTTATTCTGCCTCTTACTCCGAGGAAGCCTTTGTCCTTTGAAAAATGGAAACCGTTCCCATTGTGTGTGGTTACAGGTCTGCGATGGGTGTGGAGTCCGCCTGGACTCCATCGTGACCCACACAACCTGCAGCATCGTCCTTTATCAGCACGGCTGGGTGTCTGGGGGGCTCGGGATCCGGGTCTTAGACACAGGAGAAGACATGCTCCCATTTTTTTCCACCGACTATAAATGATGCCTATTCTTTGCTCCATGGAACATCCGATGTGGTGCCCAATCAGCTGAAAGAGCTGCACAGACGTCATTAGTTCTCTGGGTGTGAGAGGGAGGAGGGAGAGGGAGGGAGACTGCAGCTGCTTGCCGAGTGGAGTCTCCATTAGGGCAGCGCTATTGATTTCTGAATCACAGCCGCAGCAGCAGAGCAGGGTGGGGGCATGGAGCACACCCCCGAGACAGGAGCCACTGGAGGCAAGAGGTGCGTGTGTATGTGAACATAAGCACGTCTGTGTATGCAGACCATCGCACAAGGCAGTCATGCATCTGTTGCTGAAAGAAACCAAAATCTAACAGGGCACATTCAGACAGCAAACTGAGAGACTGTCAGTCAGGTGGACTGAAATGGACGAGAAAAGCGGAGCAGAATGGATTCAGAAAAGTCCTTCTAATTTTTAAGGCATTTCTGCTGAGAGATGATAATGATCTAATTTCCAGAATGCCTTTTTTAAAAAAACCTGGAAAATTTGACAGAGATATTGAAAAGCATGGTTTATCTGAGGGCAATCTTAAAGCTATACCCAAGAAAATTTTTCAGAAGTCAGAGATTTACTAAATTTTGTCAGATGATTGCATCCGTTCATCACCTTTCATTTTTCTATTTTTGGTGCTTTCTGTTGCATAATATCTAGGATACAGAAACAGGCTGGTTGCAAATGCTTGAAACAGAAATAGGTTTCTTTGGAGGCTGCATTTCAGAGCGTCCAACTGTGAGCCTGGGAGGCAGCATCAGAGATCTCTCAAGGTCTGTTGCCCAGGATTTGGCTAGAAATGATCGTATCTAGGTGTGAAAAAATGTTGTCTTGGTCTCTTAGGCAGCTTGAGTTTCTAACTGGCTGTTTTTCCCCGAGACTTATCAGCTGCCCCTCTACCCAGAAGAAAGACAGAGGTAAGTGCAGCTTCACGGTCCTGGTGTCACCAGGCTGGCAGGCAGTGTGTGAGCGAGCAGCAGAGATATAAAGAATCCAACAATTCATTGCCACCTCCCCTGACCACACACACACACACACACACAAGCACACACACACACAAGCATGTGCACACACCCACACAAGCACACACACAAGCGTGTGCCCCCACACACAAGCACGTGCACACACACACACAGGCACACACAAGCACACACAGACAAGCTCACACACACACAAGCACACACACATGCAAGCTCACACACACACAAGCACACACACATGCAAGCACACACACACACTCCGACACCAGTCGGTTGAGGCGGGGAGAGGGCGATACCTTTTTTAAAAAAAAAACCCGAAAGGCAGTAAGCCATTATTAGCAAGAGCTATATTGAGCATGCTTGCCAGACAGGCAGCAGAGCTGAGCTCCAGTTCCGCCCAGACATGTGCCTTGCCATTTTCATTTTAATCAGCCTGCTCAGGACGGCTGCTGATTCATTTTGCAGGATGTCCCCCCGGGAGCCAAGGTGGAAGCCTGCGGCAGGCTGCTCCAGCCTCCTGCAGCCGCGCGCCGCCGGGGCGGGGGCGGGGGGGCTGCAACCCGCACAGCCCGTGTCCGCGCGGCCATGGAGGGGTCCCGCGCGAGAGCGGGTCCAGGCGGCCACAGCACGGGGGGGAAAGGAGAGGAAAGATATGTCACATCGCCACTTGATTACCCAAGTGCACCCCAACACGCGCGCGCGCGCACACGCCCCACACGCTCACAGACTCCTGCCCAGAAAAGCCTGAAATTCTCGCTCCTTTGTGGCCAGTGTGAACGCAGCAGGCGCTTTCCTGTCGCTTTACCTGGTAACTGGCTGGGGAGGTGTGCCTGACTTAGCTGGAGGCTCTGATTTGTGGGACTGACAACCTTATTATGCAGGGAGCTTATTATTGATATTATTCTGCTCTCGGTTGCCATGACCACCTTCTGAGAGACATCCAATTTTCTCTCTTCCATCATCATTATCTATGAGGCCATCTGTTGTGGAAAATGAATTCAGGCTCATTTGCATGACTGATAAGCAATTTTTTTTTATCTATTTAACAGAAGGTCATATGCCGGGGATTTGGAGCTCGTGAAAAAAATGTGGAAAAAAAAAGCATGTCGAGAGGATGAGTGGGAGTGTGCGCCGGGGTGTGTGTGGAAGGGAAGCGGGTCCCTCAGGCCCGCGAGCCTGGCGTGCTGCGTCTGTCCTTCCTGCCCGGGCGACATTTTTGTTCCCTAAGCTGCTGCACACTAAACAGGAAGAGAGCTTTCCTCGCAGCCTTCTTCAAGCCCCCCTGGTTTTTGTACTCGTTGTTGGTGGGTGTCTTTTAATTTTTTTTTTTTTTTGGTTCCCTGGACAATGGGTTATGATATCAATATTCACTGAAGACAAAAAGCAGCCTTTTCTGCGTCTCGGTGGTAGGCATATTCCTCATCATCCTTTCAAACTTGGGGTGGACTAGGGCTTGCTGGCTTTCTGTCTTTCAAGCCAGCTCAGTCACCAGCCCTGAGCTTGTCTCACTTGTGAGCGGCTGTGGTCATGTCGTGAGGTACGTGGTCTTCGTTAGGTTAATTCTGGGGACTTAGTGGATAGGATCTGTTTTTATTGGAGTTCAAGGGCTGGGGCTGTAATGCCTATTGTTTGCTCCTTTTTAAAGTTATTTTTATAGCATGGCTGGTAGCTGACATGTTCCCTGGCTAGGAGTTTGTAATCCACAGAAGTCTCTTTTTAAAGCAAAATGGGTATTCTGTTGCATGCTCTGACCGTGATGTTGTTTATAAAAAACCTTGCTGCATGAACTGTACTTGGGTGATATGCAGATATTGAAACAAAAACTTCCCAGGGACTTTACTGGATTACTTTACGTTGCAAATAAAGCAAGTCTTTTTTTTTTTTTTTAAACAAAGGCTGTTAAAGCATTAGATATTCTGGATGTCATGTTATATTGTCCTAATGGTAAGAAAGTTGACTTAGATAATTCAAATTGAGAAACTCAAATAAAAAAATTTGAACTATAAGTGAAATGTTTCAAGTTCATGGTAATGAGACAATGTTTCATTTCTAACAGAAATATGCCTTTAACACCACTTATATTAATACACTAAAAGTTCAAGCTGTATATTTTATCTTTAAACTAGATAAGAATAAAGCCATAAATATAGACACATAAAAATATTCATCTGACGGCTAGCTATTCAAAATACAGAGCTCTGATTTTGAATTTAGTATTTATTTAACCATGATAATTTCTTGTACCTCTAAAATGATAAAAATCTATAGAATTTTAAGTTACTTATTTAGTTAGAGTAAAACTGTTTGTGATAATAGGAGACTTTAGGTGAAAGTGTTTATATTTTTTAATGAACAAAACTAACTTCATAGACAAAAGCACCCTAGTACCACCCTTACAGGCATAAAGGAGGCTTTCTTTCTAATTGTTCAATTTCATGAAAGTCCTGTGGCTTTTTAAATGATAAATAAAGGCATGTTTTCCCTAGATGAAACATAAACAGATAGAAATGGGATTATTTTACAAATTAGAAAAAGGGTTTTTGCACAGCACTCCTTTTTGAAAAAACAGCACCACTCATATGTTGATACCTGTAAGTTTTCACCTCTTAAGAACTTTGAATCCAAAGTGTGGATTGTATATAATACATGCTAGTGATATCTTCTAGGATAAAAAAAGGAAGTTTGTTTTTTCTAACTGACCTAAAGGGAAGTGTACGATTCTATCACCTCAAGAGCAATAGGTCAATTGGTCAAAATTCTCCATAAAGTTGTATATAGCAATACATTTTCTTTATCAAATACGATAGACCAGAACTGATATGTTTGTATAATAGCTCTTTACTTGGTGGCACTTTTAAAACTCTCCCTACAGTATCACAGACTTCTCAGAAGCAATAGTAGCTGTTATATAATCCTCCCTTTTTTAATCAGCCATATTTTTTTATATTTTAGCTTGAGTATTAGAGAAATTCTTTTTAACAATCAATTTTACATTTAGAGAATTCAAAACAGTAAAAGCCTGATAGTTTATGAAGATTGTTTAAAGTGTCATCACTTTTCTCAGAAGGCTGTGTTTGAAGCATCAGTAATATGATACCTGGATTTATGTTATAACATGAAGGATTCTGCTGTTGCCTCTTGATCAGTACATACAGTCTTCAGATTTGTGAAGCAAAATTGTCAACTTCTGAGAAACCTATGAGGTAGCAAAGTTGATTTTTTTTCTCTGACTCCCCCCCCAAAAAAAAAGTTAATTACCAATCTTGGTAGGATTCTTCCTTGCCTCCCTGATGTTTGACTGCTGCTAATTCACTGATTAATCTCATTAATGTGATTATAGTAGGATTTGGGGTTGGCTGCCATTGTTCTGCAGACAGAGCTATTCAGCCAGACACTTGCCACCTCATTCAGTTTTGCTGTGATTTTTAAAGGCTGTTGAGTGAGCTATTGTGAGCAGAGCTCTGGCCCTTTCCCTTTCAGCACCAGGAGCTGTCCGCTGCTGATAGCAATTACATTCAGCTGGGACTGACTTCCTCCCAGTTTACTGGCAGTGGAGAAAGGGCTCAGTTAAAAAAAGTTAATTACCAATCTTGGTAGGATTCTTCCTTGCCTCCCTGATGTTTGACTGCTGCTAATTCACTGATTAATCTCATTAATGTGATTATAGTAGGATTTGGGGTTGGCTGCCATTGTTCTGCAGACAGAGCTATTCAGCCAGACACTTGCCACCTCATTCAGTTTTGCTGTGATTTTTAAAGGCTGTTGAGTGAGCTATTGTGAGCAGAGCTCTGGCCCTTTCCCTTTCAGCACCAGGAGCTGTCCGCTGCTGATAGCAATTACATTCAGCTGGGACTGACTTCCTCCCAGTTTACTGGCAGTGGAGAAAGGGCTCAGTTTCATCACCTTATTGACACTGTTCATGGAGGTGGAGGTGAGAGACGGCTTTACGGTCACAATAGGATGTTCTGAGGAGTGGGGCAGAAGAGATTGGCAATCTCCAGACCCTTATTTTGCACATAAAATTCTTACCCTACTTTTCAAATTACAGACAGGGTTTCATCAAAATTGCTTGCATATATGCAGTTGTGAGCTGGAAAACTGTGAACAATGTGCACATGGTTTTCAAATGGAAAACTTATATAATTATTGATAACATTTCATTTTTGAAAAGATGAGCCAGAATTACCAAGATGAACCAGTAAGGCAGAAGTACACATAAAACACAGATTTCAACTTCTCTTGAGTTAAACTTGCATTCTCCAGCAGAACTTAGGCCAATTTCACAAATTTGTGTTAGATACTGGAATCAAGGTTGAAGGCCCAAAAATCTGTGACCATGTATGTGTGGTGTACAAAAATTCCTACAAGAGTGTGAGTGTATAATTTCCTTTGGATTTTATGAGCATGATTTTAGGAAAATATGAATATTTTTCAGAGAATGGACTTCAACATATCACTTTCATTGTTCCTGTCATATTTTCAACCTAATTTACTTTTCACTTAACATTTGTTCTTTTCACTCTCAGAAATGTTTATATCTCATAATTCGTTACTGAATACACCCAATTATTTCACTGTCTGATGCTTTGCAACTCTTTTATACACCAGCTTTCTATAGATAAAGGAATGAAATGAGCTCTTTTGTGGCCTCAAACCATTTTAAAGTTTTTCTATTTGGTAAAACTATATTTAAAATTCAAAACTTAGAGTTAATAATCTGATTATTTGGTGATTTGCTTTTAGAAATACTTTACATGTCTGATAGATAATCCAACCATTTCTCTGAGGAAAATTCATTTTGTTGTCTAAAAAATGCTTTCAAAGTCACATGTATAAATTATATTTCCAACTCTACCTGTGGGGCAATCTAATTTCAGTGAAAGATATTGTTTGTAGAAATATGTCATTAAAATACTTTTACTTATTAAACAATTTGGTGGCTATATTTTTAACGTCAGACAACTTCAAATTGTATTTCCTCTTAGAAATTTTATATTAAGAAATCCATTCAGTGGGGTAAGAGGGACTAGCAAGACACTTTCCTATAATGAGTCCTCTGCCTTGATGCTGAAATGTGGCGTGGCTAGATGGTCCCTGAAGTCCAGGACTATGGTTTACAGTGACCAGTGTTTCAAAAACCTCTCGTACTTTACTGTAGAGTCTACCTTGGTGCAAGTTCTCACCACAGCTCTGCCTAAGAAGCATACGAATGGCAGAGTCACAAAGAGACTCTCAGTTCCCTAGATTCTAATAATCGAGCTGTTTGCATCATAATTTGATTGCAATAGTATTATGCATTTCTTATTTTCAAGATTTAAAAAAATTTCTCATAAATGCCTTTTTTAAAATTTTCTTTGAAAAAAAAAAAACCACATAGCATGCCTCATAAAAGGATAATAAGAAGATAAACTTGAACAAAAACTTGAAAATAATTAACATATTTTTCACCAAATAAGTTTCATCATAGTGTAATTTTTCTCATAACCCTTACCCGACATTGATTTACACTTAGTTCAAACTAAAGAGAAAAGATAGCACAAACTTAAAGAACATATTTTAAAAATTTTATTTTGAAGTTGTAAAGGGTAAATCACATGCACATGTTGTGTGTGACAGATAGAATATGCATATATTTTTTTAATTGGCATACCCCACAAATGAAAACCATTGCCTATAAGTCATCACTTGTACAAGGAATAATGGCAAATACTTTTATAGTAATTTATTGTATGATTTTTCGGTGTCAGGTGAGTTTAAGGTGGCAGACATTCATTTTTCTCGCACTGGGCTGGGTTTCGATGCAGGGTGGCTTCGGCGGGAAGGGGCTTTGTGTCCTCTGCATCTCTCTCTCTCCAGCCCCTCTCCCCACCCCTCCTGTCCTCTGTGTCTAACTCTGCCCCTAGCTGTCTCCCCGGCTTCCCTCCCTTCTCGCTCTCTCTCACACCTGCATTGTTCAGGCACACACAATGATTTTTCTATGCCTGTTTTCACAATGAAACTGTGTTAAGCTTTGACATCGTAATGAGTCCTTGGGGCATCTGTATAAGTAATCAGAGATGGCAGAGAAAATGTAAGCCAGGTGTTATCAAACAAACTAGAAAGAGCGCGTAAATGCCTATTTACTATGTGAGGAGACACTGGTCAGCATTGCTGTTAGGAGCTTTATCCTAAAATATATCTCTTTAAAAACAACCCCTGCTCCCCACGTGGTGATTATTGGAAACGCGGGGAGGGGGAGGGAGTGTTTCAGCTGAAGCGTGAGGGGCGTTGCGCTGAGGAGCCGGATGGCACCGGCGGGCTCTCGCGAGGTGCCCGCCTCTCCCCGCGGTGACTTCCAGCAGGGCTGGACGGGAAGGCAGTCGTGACCCCTGTGCTAACCAGGATGTCTGGTCTCGAGAGGGCAGGCGGGAGGCTCCGGACTGGGAGGAATCCCCTCTGAAAGCCGGAGGGAGGTGTTCTCGGCGACCTGGGACCTCTGAGCCTCCTCCCACAGAAACCACAGTCAGCGCCTGCTCCGGGAGCTCCTGCGCTGGTTTATCGGCGGTGGCTGTGCCCTCGCTCTGCCGGGGCAGGGCCCGATGGAGTGGCCTCGTGCAGGGGACTGGGGTCAACATGGGCCCCGGGCTCTCCAAGGCAGACTCAGCCCTGCACGTGCGGAGAAGTAAGCTGCGGAGCCGGGCTGTGCCGAAGGGCTCCGACTCTCCGACCCAAAGGTACCTCTTTCTTCTTCCTTAAAGGTTGCCTAGGACGCGTCTGTTTGGGGCCACTTGCAGCTCTTCAGATTTCACTTGGCTTCTTAGATACTCTGACACATAGTTGCTTCCTTGCTTACCTGACCATCTGCAGCTCTTATTTGATGACAAATGATAACAGTTTTTAAAATCGCCTGTTTTGGTGTCCAGATGAACCCACAATGGACCCTTTCTCCAGTGGAGCTTCTTCTCCAGCATAATGTGGTTGTGGGTGCCTGGCATGTGTGCAGGCTGCCTGGAGTTGTTGTCAAACAGGAGTCTGTGTATTCGAGGCCAGTGTCCAGGGAGGGTGGGAGGGGCTAAGTAGCCGCTATGATTTCATATGGCCTTTCAGAGTGGGGAGTGTCTAAGAGAGACGCTTGTGGAGAGGGCAGTGGTGTGGTTACCCCTGGAGTAGAAGAGTTGTTGCTAGACCCAAGAAGCCATTTATAAAATCAGCACTTTTTTTTTAAACCGGAAAGACGCTAATGAAGTCATGTATCCGTGCTCCCTTTTGTGTTGTGAAATCTTATTTGCTCTTGCCTTCTCAGATAAAACTTTTCCTGGCATTTGTTTTCTTCCAGCCATGCTAAAAACTTGACAATATTTTAACTTTCTTAGAAGAATAGTTCTGTGTCTTTTGTTTGAAAAGAACACGAGAGAAGATGCTCACCCTGAAACAGCATAGTGCGGTTGGCAACCCGAAAGAGATTTTGAGTCCATTGGCGTTAACTCTCGGGTCACTGTCCTCTCACTTGAAGAAGTGTGTGTGGGGGGGTGAGCAGGTGCCTTCTCAGATAAAACTTTTCCTGGCATTTGTTTTCTTCCAGCCATGCTAAAAACTTGACAATATTTTAACTTTCTTAGAAGAATAGTTCTGTGTCTTTTGTTTGAAAAGAACACGAGAGAAGATGCTCACCCTGAAACAGCATAGTGCGGTTGGCAACCCGAAAGAGATTTTGAGTCCATTGGCGTTAACTCTCGGGTCACTGTCCTCTCACTTGAAGAAGTGTGTGTGGGGGGGTGAGCAGGCTTGGCACCTCTTTCTGTGTTGTTTTTGGTGCTCAGAAGCAGAGCTGTGGAAGATGCTGTCGGTTCAGTCGACTTTATGAGGTCTCTTTGGACATAGCATGTCTTGACCATAACATCAGTGTGTGCTGTGTGTGTGTGTGGGGGGGGGTCTTTACCATCAGCGCTGTCTCTTTCTGGGGCCGGGATGCCCTGGGGGCCGGGATGCCCTGGGGGCCGGGATGGCGCGGGGGGCGGGCGCGGCCGCCGGCTCCCGGGTCCCCCGGGCCGCTCCCTCCAGGGACACGCGGGCCGCCCTCCCGGGGCGTCCGGAGCCGCGGCCGCTCCCCGACGTGCCGCAAAGTTCAGCTCCCGGGCTGGCCGACCGAAGGGTCGGGGCTGCGGCTGGCGGGGGGCAGCGGCCTCGTGCATCTTCCTGTGCAGACGGTCTGGAGCGAACAGGAACTGTTCAGAGATGATTGTTTTCCGACATTTACAGCAGCCATTATTCAATGTGTTTAATTAATATTTTCTGAAGCAGTGTACCCAGACCAGTAGAATTAGCAAATGTTGTTTCAATGAAAGCCCAGACATAATTAGTTTTGACTGGTATATATTTTTCCTAGCTGGAAGAAGATTTTAGCTAATTTAACCAACAACTTACTGGAGATTTTGCAAATCGAACTGAAGTTTCTGTGGATCTGTAGAATCTACAGATAGGAGATAGAAAAATTAGCACAAGTTGATACTTTCAGTGCTTTTCAGAAAAATGGAGACTGTTTTTACAACCAGTCTTCTGAGTTGAGAAATAAGTAGAAAGCCTGCAGGAATTCAGATTTTCTATTGTCATTTATATTTTTCCTAGCTGGAAGAAGATTTTAGCTAATTTAACCAACAACTTACTGGAGATTTTGCAAATCGAACTGAAGTTTCTGTGGATCTGTAGAATCTACAGATAGGAGATAGAAAAATTAGCACAAGTTGATACTTTCAGTGCTTTTCAGAAAAATGGAGACTGTTTTTACAACCAGTCTTCTGAGTTGAGAAATAAGTAGAAAGCCTGCAGGAATTCAGATTTTCTATTGTCATCACTGACACACACTTCTTATATAATTCTGTGATTGTAGTGCTGCAATATGGGTATTTTACTATTTAGTTAAATATACTTCCATCTCAGGGAATTCACTGGTAAATAGTTCTATCCTGTTTTCACAATCCCCACTCTCCTTAAAAGGTAAGGTTTTCATTTTAACTGACCTAATTATTTCATCTGCTTTTAAGGTAGAACTTAAGTAGAAATTATCATCATTTAACTGTCTTTTTATAGTTTCTTGAATATTACAAATCACTTAAGAATTTTATTTTGAGGCTTTTTTTTTTTTTTACAGAGTTGCTTTACTTCAGCTGTTTGCTTTAGACAATGACAGCAAATATTTGACAAAAAAAAATGCAACTTTTTGGAGGATCATTTCTTCTGTTTAAAACAAAACAATGCCTTTCCAGAAAAGGTGAAAAGAAAATAAAACTACCTTCAACGAATCTAAACCTCAAACATAAGATATTGGAAAACACGTTAACCCTTCATATGCCACTTCTAACAGTTGGCTTTATCATTTTTCCACTGACACTTGAAGTTTCTACCTATTCACACTGAGCTTGTTTTGTAAAACAGGTGAATTTTCCTTTGTTATGTCAATGAATATGTATGTATACATATAATACTTTTCTATGTTATTTTGAATTTGCTGGTGTTTTGAATTGAGGCTTTTTTTAACTTAACCCAAACAATATTAGATACCAAATTATTTCAAAATAAATTAATGAACTCTTATCTAGACAAAATGATATTTCTTTTATTTTTCCATTGCTATATTTTATTTTAGAGTTGAGCTGAACCTTCTAAGATTGAAATAATTCCTTTTAGATTTGTAATGGGTTGTAACTTTCTTGGGGCAAAATATCAGCTTTTAATTTTTAACCTCAACATGTCTGTTCTCATCCTGACGGGAACACTGGAGTGTTACCTACCACGCTGGTCTCTTTGTGCCTGGCTGCCTTTCGGGGGAGAGCCTAGCTCTTTTTTAAGGGCCAAAATTATGTCATATTAGTTTCCACTTGAGTTACTTTATGCCACTCTCTGCCACACTGGTTCTTGGGCATGCTGTCTCTGTGGGCTTGGAAAGGGCTAGCCTTCAAAGACAATGGGAGGTCCCAGGGCTGGAAATGTGGTGCTGGTGCCTAACCGAAAAATGTGGTTTCCAAGAGCATTTCTCTCTTTTCAGATTAGCTCTAAGGTTGCAGATCAACTTTGGAAAGAAAAGCAGCCTTTTATAGCAAATTTCTCAAGTTCAGTGACCACAATATTAATCTGAAATCAGGCACCTTTGATTCCAAGAGGAAGAGTGGTCTCTGTGTCTGGGGTGGGGGGCATTCCTCAGTGGGCTCCTGGTGATGGGGAATAAAGTGGGGCATCAATATCTTCCCTTTTGAAAAGTTATTGACCTGTTTGTTTACAATTCTGTGCTATGATGTCCCAGGGGTACAGCAATTAATCTCTGCAAAGGTTCTCTAAGTGCGTGGATATATGTGTTTTTAAAATGCCAGTATGGAAATGTGTGCAGGCTGACCGTATTTGAGCCATTGGATTATGTGTATGCCATGTGGGCCTCTTCTGGGTGCATCTCGGTGCTCATTAATACAAGTGAAAGGAACTTTATGACAATGTTACATACTGGCTGCATGTTTACTGAAGTCTGGCTGCTTAGACGGTGCAATAAAATGGCTTTAAAGAAAATTATCCCAAGATTGTTGCACATTTGCTTGAGATGCTTTCAGGGGTGGGATATTGGACTTGGGTTGCTAAATCAAGCAACTCATGGATTAAGCATTTACGGGGTGAGGGGTCTTTTTAGCACACTGACACAGATTAAAAAAATTTTTCATTTTCTATCAGTTTAGTTGATTAACAATGCTGGGTTAGTTTCAGGTGTTCAGCAAAGTGATTTGTTACACGTGTGCATATATCTGTTATTTTTCAAATTATTTTTCCATTTAAGTTGTTACTGGTTATTGAGCAGAGTTCCCTGCGCTGTACATTAGGTGTTTGTTGGTTTTCTATTTTAGATATAGCTGTGTGTACAGAGATTTTTATCGGGGGATTTCTAGCTCAGACACTGTTTTGAGCAGTATCTTCATGCCTGGACTCAGTGTATTTTAATGGCAGTCAACAGAATGGTTTCTTACAAGTCAGAATTACCGCCTCGATCACAGGGCCTCCCGTATCACTGGACCCTGAAAGAGATGGTCGCTCCTTAGGGACTGGCTTTAAATCTGGCCCCCTCCCCTCCCTGGTACCCGGACCCGCTCGTGCCATCTGAACAGAAGCTGAGAACACAGAGCGTGGTCGCCATGAAACAATGCTAGCCAGACTGGCTGTGGAAATAACCGAGTCTGCAGGGCACCCCATAGAGAGCCATCAAATCAAGTCTGCTCTGGAGCTGTCTGCTAGATGGTGAGCGTTCAGAAATCAATGCTGCATCTGCCAGTGGACCCTCCGGTCCACTGAAACTCCCACCTGCCTAATGCATCCGGGCAAGAGCTTTTCAGAAGCCAGTTTCCTTCAGGATAAATTTAATACGTCTAGAGGGCCAGGCGCAAGCAAATTGATTCTATCTCTGCACCAGGAAAACTCATAAACATCTGTAAGAACACAGATTTTCCACAACCTCAGGATTAAGGGATGCTATTTCGTGAGAGATCCCAAGCCTACTCCCTTTGTACCTCATGCCAGCATGGCATTTTTTAATTAGGAAGTTGATTAAAGAGGGCATGGTAGACCACGGATGTATGGTCCTCTGGCATGCTTCCAGCTGTTTGTTGTCTGGGTCGTACTCATCACCAGTTGCAGGCAAGAGGGGGAACTGGTGATGAGGCTGAGGGTGGGAGGACGGAGCTGTCCTGGGGTGAGTGCTCGAAGCAGCTGGCTATGGCTTCCTCCTTGCAAGCCTTCTCTGCAGACACGCTTGCTGGCCTGTGTGAAAGCAGCGATCCCTGCACTTTGAGCACACGAGTCCGGCCTGCCTCGCACACTGATTCCTCAGTGGCCACTGTGATAGGTTGCAATTTATTTGCATTTTCTGGATTCAAAAATCTGACCTCATGTTGTGGACTTTGGCAAAAACATGGTCCCAGTTCCCGGAATAGCGCTGTGCTGTTTATCTTTAAGAGTAACTGGTTTTCATTTCTTTCTTTTCTCTTTCTTTCTTTTTTGAAAGGGAAGCATCTTTCTTCACTGGCTGTTTTTAGGGCAGTGAGCATCTTATCGGAAGAATAGATGTGGCCCTCGCGTTAGTGTCCCTGTGGCCAGTGTGATGTGAACAAGCGCCACGTGAGGAGTGAAGCCCTGCCCCTCCCGTGAGTTCCTTGCAGAGCTGCTTCTCTGCCCAGAGCCCAGAGAGGCAGGGAGGGATGACCAAGAGATGGCCAGGGAGAGGCTTCCAAGTGAGCGTGGGCCATGGGCTGGCACCCAGGCCGCTGTGTCCAGGACAGACACTGGCTCAGGGTTCAAGGTCAGGGAAGTGTCTCCCTCCATGGGAATTCCAGCTGCTAGGAGAGAGAGTCTGTTTTTGTTCTCTCCTCTCAAGCCCTACTCGCACACTTATGAATTATGTTTGGATTCCATGTCTTTAAAGTTTCTTAACAGTCTAGTTAGTCAGTAACGAGGACGGGCAGTCCAGGGGCTCCTTCACAGTCTTCCCTGGAAGAAAAAACATCAAAGTCAGTGGTGAAGCCTAAACGGAGAGCTCCTGAAACTCTGCTCCCCCCTCGCTTTTAGCACATTAATGAGCAATTCATACATCCTGCATGCATTGAGCACCTACTGTGTACAGACCCAAAAGAGGTAGCACTAAGACAAATTTCTAACCCACAGTGAGTCAGGATTGTATATATAAAATCATATATATTTATGTACATATAAAATAAGTACATATTAATGTATAATATATATCTATAGTATATATTTATAAATATAATTATATAAAAACTGCAAATTTATATAAATTTATTTTTATATTTGAATATGTAAATATAAACATATATAGCAATTATGTATATGTTATACCTGTCTCTTATATGTAAAACATTATGTATAGCATACATAATATTTTATATTTATATACTATATATAAATATATACTTAGTAATCACAATTCTTCTGTGTCTACTTTTTCTTGAGTACGTTTTAAATTAGATTAAGCCATTTTTCTTACTTAATAAGAAGAGGAAGATAATCATTGATGTCCATTTCTTAGATGATTAATACTTCAGGGATCCAGGTGATCATTCTGAAAATTAGCTGGCAACTGCATGGGACTGTATTACCATATTTCTCTGTGTAATTGAATATGAGATTTGAGTTTATCCCCTTCTTATGGATCTGAACGCTAAGTGTGGGAGGGCTCTAGGTGGCTGGCCCTAACTCGTCGTGGTTTGTATTAATATTTTTATAGTTGTGTGTGGACGTCAGTCACCCAGTTGTGTTCGACTCTTTGCGACCCCGTGACTGTAGCTTGCCAGGCTCCTCGTCCGCTGTCCCCTCGTGATTCATAGTTACAGTTGAGTGACTCTTTGCTTGCATGAGAATGTACAGAACAGGAAACAGATTTTTGTTTTGAGGAAAGGGTGTTGGTAAATGTCAGGTGTCTGTCTGGCTGTTTCTGGACATTTTAGAGCTGTCGATCCCAGAGACCGGGGACAGAACCCTTGAGGCAGGCCTGGTGAGCGCAGATCGCAGGGGGCAGCCTCCCACGGCAGCGCCTTCTGACTCGGGGCTGTGACGTCAGCGGCCAGCCCGGACATGGGGAGCTGGGCAGGGCGGCCACGTGGGCACCCACAGGCTCGCCGCTGGGCTGGAGAGACCTGGAGAGAGGAGAGGAGAGAATTCAGGTATACCGGGGACAGAACCCTTGAGGCAGGCCTGGTGAGCGCAGATCGCAGGGGGCAGCCTCCCACGGCAGCGCCTTCTGACTCGGGGCTGTGACGTCAGCGGCCAGCCCGGACATGGGGAGCTGGGCAGGGCGGCCACGTGGGCACCCACAGGCTCGCCGCTGGGCTGGAGAGACCTGGAGAGAGGAGAGGAGAGAATTCAGGTAAGAGCCAGCCCGCGCCTTCAGACCCTCAGATGCCTCGCCACGTTCCCAGGGAGGTAGGTTTGACCAACATGCCTGTCTGTTCAGAATTTTAAAACTCATGTAAAAAGAAAGTTAGATTAGAATTAGAGTTGTGTACCCTCTCAGGTCTGGAAATTTAAGTAGCTCAGACCTCAGAAAGCTGCATGTCTGTACTTCCAAAGGGAACTCTGAGATTGCCTAGAAGTGAGAAGTGCTGGAGACTGCCAGATGCTTGTGGAAGCCTTAGTAGGTCCGCTCAGATAAATTTCAGGCCCGTTTGTGACTTGTGCTCTGCTGAGCACAGGACACTTGGTACTGAATTAACACTTGGAATTTTCCACGAACTTTGTGTTATGGATCTTCCACTATTTTTTGCCATTCTTTCCATAGTTCCGAGAACAAGAATGGAGGCAGTTTCACCGCCCAAATGTTCTTCAGTTAATTTGCCATTACTGTGGTTTTGTTAGCTCAAAAACAACCCTTTTCCCTGAGAGACCCACACCCACAGTGCAAGCCAAGAAGTGTTTTGTGTGTTCCCCAGGGCCAAGTTAACACACCTGTTTACAGCTGGGCTGAGCCACCTGTTCATCTAGTTAATGATCAAAACAGTGTCTGATCAGTGGGGTCAGCTGGATGGGAAGGATGATGAGGTTTGTGACATTAGATGTGACTTCTCATTTTTAATATGTAGCCTTTCGTGTATGTTAAATTTTGAAAGAGTTAGAAAATATACTCGGCGTGTGATAAATATTCATGGCTGTCAGCATCCAGGGGTTGGAGGCAGAATGTGTCCAAGGCGTTGTTTGACCAGTGATATTCTATCCTTGGTGCTTTACAGCTCCCAAATTCATATGCAGATGGAGTCGTTTGTTTTAGCTTCAGAGGTACTCCTAAATGTGAGGGGTGCTGACTGGGCGATCAGCATTAGAAAAATAGGCCTCTGTGTATATATTACAAAAGACACAAGCTTCAGCACCACATGTCCACACTCCTCTCCCCGCACAACCCAGTTCCTCACCTGCTTCCCCCAAGTCCTCACCCCTTTCTCCCAGATGGGGACGTGCCCACTGGCTGCACAGCAGCATCTGACTTGCTCCTGCTCCTGGGTGTCCAGGCAACCAAAGGAGGACCACTAACAGCCCCTTAACTGATGCTCAGGGCTCTCCCAGGGTTAGAAGCACTGCTCTAGCTGGGTGATGTCAGCTAGACTGCACTTGTCTTATTAGTTTCTGACTAATTCTCCAATGTATTAAAGATGACCAGTGACACTCAGAAAAGTCTCTTTCCCATTTACTCCTCAGAGGGAATTTCCACCCAATGTTATCCATTTTGGTCATCCTTAGTCATCTTTTCCTTTTTTTAAAAAAAAATGTTCCTTTTTACTTTCTCAGTAAGATTTTCCATCCCTAGCTGACTTGGCTGGGATGGTGCTCACACAAAGGCCACCTCATCCTGGTCCAGCTCCCCCTATAATTCAGGGGTGACTTTGAGCCAGCCCTTTCCACGCGTGACCTTGAGTGAGCCCTTTCCACTCTCCCTGTCTTGTGTGCGTACTCAGTCGCTAAGTCGTGTCCGACTTTTTGTGACCCCACGAACTGTAGCGAGCCAGGCTCCTCTGTCCGTGGGACTTCCAGCAGGAATACTGCGGCGCGTTACCATCCCCTCCTCCAGGGGGTCTCCCTGACCCAGGGGTCGAGCTCGCATCTCCCGCATTGCCAGGTGGATTTTTTACCGCTGAACCACCAGAGAAGCTGCCTATGTCTTGGGATCCTTTCTTAAAATGGAAGGTTGAACTTTATCAAGTCTCAGCTCCCTTTGGTACCAATACTATACGTCTCTGTATTTGCCCCTCCTGGGCAGGGCCTCCTGGGCAGGGCTGTCACTGTGCAGTGTGGGGCTTCAGGCTGTGGACCGTGACCCTGCCCAAGGGCAGTGCCTCCTCCTCCTTACCTGGGGTCATATGTAGGGAAGAGCAGGAAGCAAGCCCAAGGCCAACAGCAGGATGGTTTAGCGGAGGTGCCATTAGGTTGATACCCTCACCCAGCATGCCTCCGGTCGGCGGAACTGACACGGAATCCATCCAGTCAGAGGTTTCTCGGTCACATGGAGAAGTCACTGGACTGTGTGCGGAACTCAGACATGTGGCTGACAACCAGCTTCCTCTTCCGTTCCTTTCCCTCTTCTCTGTGACTCTGGCGAGGATCCCATGACAGTGACGGCACACGGCGAGTGGCCCTGGTGGAGCTCACGCCTCCGCGGGGTGTGCAGACTCCATCACTCCTGCTCTGCTGCTCCGCATGTGACCCTGGGGTGCCGGGTCCTCTCCACCTGCCACGGTGCAGGCAAAAAAGCGCCTGGGTCAGCATCGCGGGCTCCTTGCTGCAGGAAATAGCCCTGCCGGCTCTCTGTCTTGCCCTCTTTTCAAGAAGCACTGTTCAGGTCGTAGTAATAACCCGCGTACACACAGGGTAATAACAGCACATTTTCAGCAGCCAGCATCCATTGTCCAGTACATGTCCTACTTCTAGTAGCCTGAAGCGCCCAGAGTGACAGACAAGACAAGCACAGACAAGCACCAGGTTTTCACCACGCTAGCCAGTGGCACGCCCAGCAGTGTGAAAAAGTGGGCTAAAGCTTGTCCTCAAAACACCCCAGTGAGGCCAAGAAGAGCCGTAAGTCCATCGTGGGGGAGGAAACGGAATGGGGAGTCACCCCACGGGTGATGCTAGACAGCTCTCCCTGCGCCTGCTGAACCGTGGGCTTCCCCCGGAGTCACAGAAGGCTTTCCAGGTCGCTGTTACCAAGGAGGCTCCTTTGGGAAATTTTAAATGAAGATGTGTTTCATTTAATACAAAACCTGCTCTATCCAGAGCACAGAACACCATATGCAGAACTGCTCTCTGAGCGCTGGGACGTGCTTCTCACTCCAGAGGCAGAGGAGAGGGGGATGGAGCCAAAGGCGGGGTGGGCGCCCACACATAGTACAGAAATGCTCAGGATCCCGCGTCAGCTGCTTCCAGCTCTAAGCCACAGCGGACACTGTAAACAGGGCCGACTAGTGAGACCAGGCTTTTAGAAGATAAGGCATTCAGTGCTGGGACTTCCCTGGCAATCCAGGAGTTAAGACCTTGCCTTCCAGTGCAGGAGTTGCCAGATCGATCCCTGGTCTGGGAAACTAAGATCCAAAGCATAAAACAGGAGCAACATTGTAACAAATGCAACACTTCAGAAGGCCCACTGCAAAAACACCTTTAGAAACACCTTCAAAAAAGTTCAGTATCACATGAGGAACCGACAAAGATACCAGGAAAGCCTTCTGACAACAGCAATCTTAGCTCAGACTAACGAATGTACAGCACTGAATGCTTTGCTTAAGGATTTTATGTGAAGTCCACGAGCATCTATGGGATTACAGGTACTGTTATTATCTCTATGATTGGAAAAGGGAAAATAATATGCTAATTAAAGGGTTCAGGTTATTATATATTAAGCATATATACCATATTATTTAAGAAAATAACCCCCCAAATGAAAGCTTTTTATTAAACATGAATGTAATTGAAGATTCTCCATATCTATAATTCAGAACTTGTTTGGGCCAACAATCCTAATTTTAAGTAGACTCAGCACTTATTTACAGAATGTGATCTAAATATATGACTATCTAGAGGTTTATCACTTCTACTAAATGATTAACTAAAGTCTTATGACATTCAAAAATAATTCCACGAGGTGTCTTATAAAATAGTTAAGACATCTAACAAAATAACAGGAATAGTTATTTCTTCTTTGCTCTGGAAATCTCTATGTTTGAGCGAGGATTTTTCTTTTTTCCACAGAGAGAGGTATGTTACAGATAAACTATCATGAGTCCTTTAACAGAGTAAGGGTTGTGCCCCAAACATGTCCATAAAAATTATGAAGCCATGCAATTCAGGATTCACTTCGTCTTTCAAATTAGTAATAGCTGCTCCTCTATGTTGAGATCAAATTTGAGCATGACTCACTCTTAGAGTGAAGAAACACACAGCGTTCTCCCTCCCGTTCCTGCAGCAGAGGACTGTGAGGAACCGTGAGCCCACCCTTTGAATCTCTCCTGTGAGCCCATCCTCCTTGTTCCAGAGGTTCTCTGAGCTCCAGCAGGATGTCAAATAGAGTCTCTTCCTACATAGGCTCTCGGAGGAAAGACGTTCAGCCTTCCTCTTATACTCTTGTGAAATTTTTCAAAAAATAGTTATTTCAAACTACTTTATGAACCAACACCATGCTTCTCTGAAGCCTTCAGAATGTCCAGTCTGTCATCTGCTCTCAGGCCCTGCTGAAATGGGGCAGACAGCTGCCCAGCCAGCTGCAGGCCCTCCAGAGGGCCCATCCCGGAGTCCCCGCCCCCACCGAGGGGTGTAGGCAGGAGTGTTCAGGGAGCTCCTTCCCAGGGCCTGTGGACCTCGGATCTTTCTCTGCTTCCAAAGTTTTATTTTTAGACCAACTGAAATTTTCATAAGATGTGCTAGATGTTATTAGTTTATTATTATTATTCTTCTAAACATGCCGCTACTGAGCCAGGGACACTGAAATAACAGAACTAAGCAGCAAGCAGCTCCTTCCTTCCCCATCTCCACTGATGCCTTAGTGGCTGTGAGTGCAGAACCTGTGTCCTATCACTTACACGTGTGTGTTCTGAAAAGGAAAGTGTGAGTAACTTCTCAGGCATTGAGTTCATGTGCGGAGAAGGCGATGGCACCCACTCCAGGACTCTTGCCTGGAAAACCCCATGGAGGGAGGAGCCTGCTGGGCTGCAGTCCATGGGGTCCTGAAGAATTAGACATGACTGAGCGACTTCCCTTTCACTTTTCACTTTCATTCATTGGAGAAGGAAATGGCAACCCACTCCAGTGTTCTTGCCTGGAGAATCGCAGGGACAGTGGGCTGCTGTCTGTGGGGTCGCACAGAGTCGGACGTGACTGAAGTGACTTAGCAGCAGCAGCAGACTTCATGTGATTCCATGCTTTTGATTTCACTTCTCTCCACGCCCAGGTCACCCACCACGTGTGTTTTCTCCGCTTCGTCCGTTCTTTTCCAACAAGGCGGCAACCAGCAGCTCACCGGCCGTGTGGTGAGGAGATGCGCTCCTCTCTCCTGCCCTTCCCCACCTTGGTCCTCTTCCCCTCACCCCCTTTCTGGCCAGAACCTCTCCTTATTTCTCAGGGTCCTGCCTCTCCTGATGGGCTCCCCCCCACCCCCCGGGTGCAGGGGAGACAGCCACGTGCAGTGGTGTCCCTTGCACCTTGGGGTGCGACGAGCATGGTCCCGCCCGGCCTTCTGTAGCTGGATGCAGACTGTCTCCATCTCTACAGGGCCGAAAAACAGGAAGAGCGACAATGGGATGAAACTGTCCGAAAAGCTGCCGGTGCCCTGCTGCTCAGTCGCGTCCAGCTCTTTGTGACCCCGTGGACTGTAACCCACCAGGCTCCTCTGTCCATGGGGTTCTCCAGGCAGGAATCCTGGAGGGGGTTGCCATGCCCCATCCAGGGAAAAGCTACCTTAGAAAACCTCCGAAGTGCTGTATTCTTGTGCAGGGAGAATAAATTGTGGTCTGTCCTTTGTTGGTCAAAGAGAGGACCCAACCAGGTCAGAAACCCAAGCAAGAAGCGGTGGAAATGCAAGCAGTGTGGACCAAAGCTAAGTGGGGGCAGAGAGAGGGGAGGAGGCGCCGCGCCCCGCTGGTGACCCGATGGGACGGGCCTCACGTGCGCGCGGAGGCCCGTTAGCTCCGCCCGTTCCGCAGACTCTCTCTCCATCTCACCCAGGGGTCCGGAACTGCACTCCCGCCACTGCGGGCCACAAGCCTGAGCTTCACCCAAGCAGCGTCGTCTCACACACACGGTTGGAACCCCAGTGCTCGTGTCCCAGCCCCACAGCTCACGCGCGTCCCGGGCTAAGGCATGGACTCCCTGCAGGACCTCAGGATGGTGAGGCAGTGCAGGGGGCACACCCCAGCAATGGCTTGAAGCCGCTGCACACGCGGTCACTGGTGCTCAGGGTTTCTGCTGGGCTGACTGGCCCAGCAATCCCAGGGCAGACAGCCAGCTCCTTGAGTGGAGGATGCCTGTTCTCAAATCCTGAACAGCAAGTGTCTTAAGGGAGATCGCAGGTTCGAGGCGCAGTAGGCATGCAGCGTGTTTCCTTGGACTGAGCTTCTCGTAGGTGCGGACACGGGGCTCGCCAGGCCTCCCTGCGGGCCCCTGCTCCCCTGACCGGGGTCAGACCCGCCGGGGAGGGAGGGACTGGAGGCCGGCCTGGTCTGAGCACGCGGGGCTCCAGGGCCTCCACCTTGCCCTGCGGTTCCCGCCGCCTCCCCCAGACCCGCCTGAGGCGCGCGGCCCTGAGCTCTCGCGTCCTCTGCCCCCTTTCTGCTACATCAGCGGAGTTGGAGAAGCTTTATTAGAAGAGGCAGGGCAGCTACCTGATCTGGGCTGCTGGCCTGTCCCTGTCTGGACGCATCAGCGCCGACGCGCAGAGTGGACACGAGCGTGTGTGAGACGTGTGCCGCACGTCTGTGAGCTCACGCTCCGTCGGCCAGGATTTACCAGCAGCCTCCTTTTGATCAAAGTCATAAGGTCCTCACCCTTCATCTGCAGGCTTGAAACCGGATCCCTCCGGTCCTGTTCAGATCAGACCGGGGTGTGGCGGCGAAGCAGAGGTGAGCCGGGCCGGGAGACCAGCGGCAGGGTTTCTGTGTTTAACCCAGGGGGATCCTGCGTCCATAGACCGCAGGCCTAGGAGGTTCCTTCTGTTTTCTATTTTTTATTCGGTCACTCTCAGCTATTGGTAGAGGACTTCGCCTGGAAGCTCCCTTCCATCTGAAAGCTGTTCACATAATTATTCTCTCACCCCTTTCTTTAACTACCTCTGTATTCGATTAGATGCTGCGGTTGTAAGAAAAAAAAAAAAAAACTCCACTCCTATCTGTTCTCAGGAATTTTATAGACCAATAGGGAAGAAAATACAAATTTATAGATGACTCCAGTGTGATGTAAAATTTGGTACAAATGGTAAGGAACCACAAATTACATGTTATGATTTTCTCAAAGAAGAGGGGGACTGTGTCAACAGGGGTAGGGTGGGATAACGTGAAGAAGGTAGTATTGGAGACAGCCCTCGGAAGGAAAGGAAATCTCAGCAGATAATTATAGGAGAGGAGAAAACTCAGACCGGGAAATAAGGTGAGGAGATCGCCTGGGAAAGACACACGTGGCTTTGCCGACAGACGACTTGGAGGCTGCTTCCTGCTGGGAGAACGGTGTGGGGGGACGCAGAGGACAGACCCGAAGCCAGGTGGGGTGGTCCCAGAGGGCTGTGCCTCCCCTGAGTCTTGGTGTGCTGAGATGATGACTTTGTTCTGCAGATAATGGGGGAATTACTGGAGGGTTTTGTGTGGTTGAGTGACAAGGCCAGCGCTATTCTCCAGGATAATTAATCTGGCAGCCAATCAGTGGCTACTTCCTGCCAATTCTGTCTCGGAAATAGCTCTCCCAACTGTTTCTTCCCTTCCATTCCTTGCACCGCTCTTGCGGAGTAGACTGTCATTATCTTCCTCCTGGACGCGCAGTCCCCTCCGAGGCCGCTCGCCCACCCCCACACGTGCTCTCACGCACGCCTGTAAATGCAGCTACGTTCCGTTTTTAGACGAATTATTCCGAAGTTCAGCTTTGGCATTTTCACGCTCACAAAGCACCAGGGGCTTCCTATTTCCCCCAGAATTAGACCCAAACACTCAGCTACCATCTGAGGCCATCATTCCCCGCCCGTCCTCCAGTCTGCCTTCCAGCCCAGGTCCTGTCCTCGTCAGCTGCGTGTCTTCAGGGCGGCGAGGAGCTTGACTCTTCCCCAGCCCCTTTTCAGCTGTTTGGTTTGTCCCTGGTGTCCACACAGGCGCACTCTGTCCACCCATCAAAGGCTGATTTTCAGGCTCCCTTTCCTCAAGTCCTTCCTGTTTCTCCCAGAGGAAATCCAGCCCTCTCCCCCAAAACTTTACAGCCTTGATCTTGGTAGGCTTCCCACTTCCTCTCCTGTATGGACAGCTATTTAAGTCACAGGTCAGCCTCCCCTGTGAGGCTCTGAATGCTGCCCTTCGAGCCCATCTTCCTACCGGAACATTGAACATGGCTGGTGCTCAGCAAGCCTGCTGGCGGACGAGAGGCGTGTGGGGAGACCTGGAGCACAGCACCGTCTTTCTTGCTCTCAGTTCAGCTCAGTCATGTCTGACTCTTTGTGACCCCATGAACCCCAGCACGCTAGGCCTCCCTGTCCATCAGCAACTCCCGGAGTCCACCCAAACCCACGTCCATTGAGTTGGTGATGCCATTGAACCATCTCATCCTCTGTCGTCCCCTTCTCCTCCTGCCTTCAATCTTTCCCAGCATCAGGGTCTTTTCAAAGGAGTCAGCTCTTCCCATCAGGTGGCCAAAGTATTGGAGTTTCAGCTTCAGCATCAGTCCTTCCAGTAAACACCCAGCACTGATCTCCTTTAGATAGCACTGGTTGGATCTCCTTGCAGTCCAAGGGACTCTCAAGAGTCTTCTCCAACACCACAGTTCAAAAGCATCAATTCTTTGGCGCTCAGCTTTCTTCACAGTCCAATTCTCACATCCATTCATGACCACAGGAAAAACCATAGCCTTGACTAGACGGACCTTAGTCGGCAAAGTAATGTCTCTGCTTTTTAATATGCGGTCTAGGTTGGGGCTTCCCTGGTGGCTCAGACGGCAAAGCGTCTGCCTACAATGAGGGAGACCTAGGTTCCATCCCTGGGTCAGGAAGATCTCCTGGAGAAGGAAATGGCACCCCACTCCAGTGTTCTTGCCTGGAAAATCCCATGGACTGAGGAGGCTGCTAGGCTACAATCCATGGGGTCGCAAAGAGTCGGACATGACTGAGCGACTTCACTTTCTTTCTCTCTTTCTTTCTAGGTTGGTCATAACTTTCCTTCCAAGGAGTAAGCGTCTTTTAATTTCATGGCTGCAGTCACCATCTGTAGTGATTTTGGAGCCCCCAAAACAAACTCAGCCACTGTTTCCACTGTTTCCCCGTCTATTTGCCATGAAGTGATGGGACCGGATGCCATGATCTTAGTGTCTGAATGTTGAGCTTTAAGCCAGCTTATTGCTCTCAGAGTGGTCGCTATCCCATCTTTTGTGGGGGCCTCGCAAGTCCCAGGCTCCTGCCCTGATCCCATGTAGAGCTATTTCTGCCAGGAGTGGCAGCCCCCTCGCTCCGCTCTGCGTTACTACGTTGTGTGCCTTGAACCTCGGGACGAGTGTGTTGCCACTGCAGGGAGGGAAGTGCGCAAGGTGCTTAGGACATGTGGCTGAGCCAGTGTGCCCCGACGTTCCCCTGAATCACCAGGAGGTTTCCTGTGGCTGAGCCTAAAAACTCCACTCCTATCTGTTCTCAGGAATTTTATAGACCAATAGGGAAGAAAATACAAATTTATAGATGACTCCAGTGTGATGTAAAATTTGGTACAAATGGTAAGGAACCACAAATTACATGTTATGATTTTCTCAAAGAAGAGGGGGACTGTGTCAACAGGGGTAGGGTGGGATAACGTGAAGAAGGTAGTATTGGAGACAGCCCTCGGAAGGAAAGGAAATCTCAGCAGATAATTATAGGAGAGGAGAAAACTCAGACCGGGAAATAAGGTGAGGAGATCGCCTGGGAAAGACACACGTGGCTTTGCCGACAGACGACTTGGAGGCTGCTTCCTGCTGGGAGAACGGTGTGGGGGGATGCAGAGGACAGACCCGAAGCCAGGTGGGGTGGTCCCAGAGGGCTGTGCCTCCCCTGAGTCTTGGTGTGCTGAGATGATGACTTTGTTCTGCAGATAATGGGGGAATTACTGGAGGGTTTTGTGTGGTTGAGTGACAAGGCCAGCGCTATTCTCCAGGATAATTAATCTGGCAGCCAATCAGTGGCTACTTCCTGCCAATTCTGTCTCGGAAATAGCTCTCCCAACTGTTTCTTCCCTTCCATTCCTTGCACCGCTCTTGCGGAGTAGACTGTCATTATCTTCCTCCTGGACGCGCAGTCCCCTCCGAGGCCGCTCGCCCACCCCCACACGTGCTCTCACGCACGCCTGTAAATGCAGCTACGTTCCGTTTTTAGACGAATTATTCCGAAGTTCAGCTTTGGCATTTTCATGCTCACAAAGCACCAGGGGCTTCCTATTTCCCCCAGAATTAGACCCAAACACTCAGCTACCATCTGAGGCCATCATTCCCCGCCCGTCCTCCAGTCTGCCTTCCAGCCCAGGTCCTGTCCTCGTCAGCTGCGTGTCTTCAGGGCGGCGAGGAGCTTGACTCTTCCCCAGCCCCTTTTCAGCTGTTTGGTTTGTCCCTGGTGTCCACACAGGCGCACTCTGTCCACCCATCAAAGGCTGATTTTCAGGCTCCCTTTCCTCAAGTCCTTCCTGTTTCTCCCAGAGGAAATCCAGCCCTCTCCCCCAAAACTTTACAGCCTTGATCTTGGTAGGCTTCCCACTTCCTCTCCTGTATGGACAGCTATTTAAGTCACAGGTCAGCCTCCCCTGTGAGGCTCTGAATGCTGCCCTTCGAGCCCATCTTCCTACCGGAACATTGAACATGGCTGGTGCTCAGCAAGCCTGCTGGCGGACGAGAGGCGTGTGGGGAGACCTGGAGCACAGCACCGTCTTTCTTGCTCTCAGTTCAGCTCAGTCATGTCTGACTCTTTGTGACCCCATGAACCCCAGCACGCTAGGCCTCCCTGTCCATCAGCAACTCCCGGAGTCCACCCAAACCCACGTCCATTGAGTTGGTGATGCCATTGAACCATCTCATCCTCTGTCGTCCCCTTCTCCTCCTGCCTTCAATCTTTCCCAGCATCAGGGTCTTTTCAAAGGAGTCAGCTCTTCCCATCAGGTGGCCAAAGTATTGGAGTTTCAGCTTCAGCATCAGTCCTTCCAGTAAACACCCAGCACTGATCTCCTTTAGATAGCACTGGTTGGATCTCCTTGCAGTCCAAGGGACTCTCAAGAGTCTTCTCCAACACCACAGTTCAAAAGCATCAATTCTTTGGCACTCAGCTTTCTTCACAGTCCAATTCTCACATCCATTCATGACCACAGGAAAAACCATAGCCTTGACTAGACGGACCTTAGTCGGCAAAGTAATGTCTCTGCTTTTTAATATGCGGTCTAGGTTGGGGCTTCCCTGGTGGCTCAGACGGCAAAGCGTCTGCCTACAATGAGGGAGACCTAGGTTCCATCCCTGGGTCAGGAAGATCTCCTGGAGAAGGAAATGGCACCCCACTCCAGTGTTCTTGCCTGGAAAATCCCATGGACTGAGGAGGCTGCTAGGCTACAATCCATGGGGTCGCAAAGAGTCGGACATGACTGAGCGACTTCACTTTCTTTCTCTCTTTCTTTCTAGGTTGGTCATAACTTTCCTTCCAAGGAGTAAGCGTCTTTTAATTTCATGGCTGCAGTCACCATCTGCAGTGATTTTGGAGCCCCCAAAACAAACTCAGCCACTGTTTCCACTGTTTCCCCGTCTATTTGCCATGAAGTGATGGGACCGGATGCCATGATCTTAGTGTCTGAATGTTGAGCTTTAAGCCAGCTTATTGCTCTCAGAGTGGTCGCTATCCCATCTTTTGTGGGGGCCTCGCAAGTCCCAGGCTCCTGCCCTGATCCCATGTAGAGCTATTTCTGCCAGGAGTGGCAGCCCCCTCGCTCCGCTCTGCGTTACTACGTTGTGTGCCTTGAACCTCGGGACGAGTGTGTTGCCACTGCAGGGAGGGAAGTGCGCAAGGTGCTTAGGACATGTGGCTGAGCCAGTGTGCCCCGACGTTCCCCTGAATCACCAGGAGGTTTCCTATAAAAAGTGTGCCTCTAAACTCCGGGAAGAAAAATTTCATGAGCAGGTGTACAGACTCCTATTGAAAACCTTAGCCATCCACACACTTTATTTCCCTTCATCTACTTATTCAATATAAGTGTGTTCCCATTTGGACCATTCGATACCTCTTAAAAAATAAATAGTTGTATCTGCCACTTGAGTTCAAGCTGTTGAGAAGGACCCTCGAAAACCCAAACTCCTAACGCTTATTCATAGCGATCGATGCTAGTGCCAGGAGGGAAGTGGAATTGAGCTCCTGGAAAGGAAGAACCCTTCCTTTTCCTGAATTTCTCCTCCACCAGTGCAGGGTCTGGGATGGACAGAGGAGGAGTTAGGGGTTCAGAATCCCAGGAGCCGTGTGCGCTGAGAGAGTGCTCCCCAGCAGGGGAGCCTCTGACATTTCTGTCTAGGCTCAGAAGTGTCATCATTCTGATCCTGAGAAGGAGGAGCCTGGAAGTTAAGTGGGGCACACTCATGCCAGGCCCGTGAATGCTGGTGTTTCTCATGCTGGGTCATCATGGAGAAACCCGCTGGATGCCTGGACCAGCTCTGTCTGCAGAAGTGACCTTCGGATGGAGCAGTCTCAGTGACGCATCTGCTCCTAAGACTCTGTGCTGTGTAATTCTAAGACCAACAATTTGGTTTAGCAATTTAAATAGTGTGTGAAGGTATTAGTCATTCAGTCAGGTCCGACTGCTTTGTGACACCAGGGGCTGTATCCCACTAAGCTCCTCTGTCTGTGGACTTCTGTAAGCAAGAATGCAGGGGTGGGTTGCCATTTCTTTGGGGATTTTCCTGACCCAGAGATTGAACCCGGGTCTCCCGTATTGCAGGTGGACTCTTACTGTCTCATACTGAAGTGGGTAACCATCCCCTTCTCCAGGGGATCTTCCCCACCCGGGGATCAAACCCAAGTCTCTCACATCTCAGGCAGATCCTTTACTGTCTGAGCCAGCAGGGGAACCCACTGAACAGTGTGGCTGTGCTGAATTAAACTTACTCAGGGAAAATAGCCATTTAGGCATTGAACTTTGTTTCTGTGTATTTTCACCAAAAGCTGGTTTGAGGAGTCCACTTTCACCATCTGACGTGGGAGAAGCCGAACCCGTGCGGTCCACGTAGGTGAAGTGTGCCCAGGGTGACACCCTCTGCCTGCGGTGTTTACCCAGAACTTGCATGTCCTTTCCATCACTGCTGAGCTCCGCTGAAATGGTGGTGGTTTTACAGACGGGGCAGGGGTGTGCTGTGCGGCTGCACAGCCTTCGTAACTGAGCCCGTCTCATCTCTGAAGCAGGTCTGAGTTCCCAGTGACACAGACTGACAGATGACCCACGGTGCAGGTGCAAAGAGGGAACTGGCTCCGTGGCACTTCAGCGGGAGTGGGGTGAATGGATTGCAAGATGAAGAAGGAAAAGAAAAACAGTAGCGAGTGCCTTCTGTTAAGTGCGAGTGATGAGGACAGGGAAGATCGTTAGTGCAAAAGCATAGATACGGCGCTGGGTGTGGACCAGGAGGCTGAGTTTCAAGGCACCACCCTCTTTCCAAAGTTCAGGCAAGGGCCCTCCTGCGCTGACCTGCTTCATGCTTGGGACCTGTCCTTCCCTTCCTGGGGCTGTCTGTACTGCTTGTTGGCTGATCCCCGGGACACCTAATTTCTCAGGGGGCATGTTAGTGAACGTGTTCGTTTCCCACCCAAAGCTGGAGTGTGTCTCCTCGAGAAAGCGCGTTACGCCCTAAGTGTGTTAGTCCCACCGTATGGGTTTTCAGGCACCCCACACACGTGAAAGGTGCTCCGCAGATTCTCGTTTGGGGACGAGACTGCTTGGGTGCAGACAGCACGTGTTGTTAGTAGGTTTTAAATCCAGTATGGCCGCGAGCTCTTGGTTTACGTCTTGGTATCTGTATTGCTTTCTGCTTCCATGTAATTCTAACTCAAAGTTCTCTTCTTGAACAAAAGAGTCTTCGAGAGAGACCCTGCAAATCAGAAGTATAAAGAAGAAAGCCTGTTATCACTGCGTGTAGCAAGCATGTGTGAGCGGGGTCCCTGGTGTGGCTCATTGTGCAGCGGCTCCTCTGTGGGCGGAAGGGTTTGGGGGCGACTCTTGAGACGGAGGTCTGGTCTCCCACTCTCTCCTCCTGGAAGGAAAGTGGCAAACGTTGTTTCAGTTGACGATGGTGTTTATTACTCACACAGCCTTGCACTGTGTGGTCATTTTCCTGACAAGCTGGGTTTTGTTTTGGTTCGTTTTATCTTCAGTCAAGATTTTATAATTTTTGTTGTTTTTTCAAACTTTTTATTGGAGTATAGTTTTTTACAGTCTTGTGTTTCTGCTGTGCAACAAAGTGCACCGGCTGCACGTATGCATGTATTTCTTCGTCCTTAGATTTCCTTCTGGTTTAGGGACCCGCAGGACACGGAGCAGCGTTCCCGGTGTCATACAGCAGGTTCCCATTAACCGTCTGTTTCATACAAAGCATCGGTGGCGTATACATGTCAATCCCCATCCGCCACCCATCCCAGCCCTTCTTTCCTATGGGCACCCTTCTTGGTGTCCGTACCTCTGTTCTCGACATCTGAGTCTCTGTTTTCTGCTTTGCAAGTAGGTTTATCTGTACCATTTTTCTACATTCTACATAATCAGCAATGTTGTATGATAGTTGTTCTCTCTTTCTGACTTACTTCACTCTGTGTGACGGTCTCTAGTTCCAGCCACCTCTCTGGACAATGTTATTCTTTTTCATGGCTGAGTTATATTCCACTGGACGTATGTACCACGTCTTCCTTCTACTCATTCCTCTGTTGATGGACATGCGGGTTGCGTCCATGTTCTGGCTCTTGTAAATAGTGCTGCCGTGAACACTGGGGTGCACGTGTCTTTTTGAATTACTGTTTTCTCCATGTATATGCCCAGGAGTGGGATTGCTGGTCACATGCTTCTGTTTTCAGTGTTTTGAGAAGCGCCATAGTGCTTCTCATAGTGGCTACAGCAGTTTACATTCCCACCCACAGTGTAGGGGGGTTCTCTTTTCTCCACACCCTCTCCAGCATTTATTGTTTGCAGATTTTTTTTGCTGATGGCTATTCTGACTGGTGTGAGCTGGTACCTGTAGGATGCTTGGCCGGCCCAGTGAGAGTTGCGGAGAACTGTGCTGATTCGGTCCAGACACCACCCAGGTGTCCTTTCGGCTGAAATGAATCTGTGAGCCTGCTGACCACGCTGCGGGGATGGGATCCCCGCTCCTGGCCCCAGCCTCACGAAAGGGAGTCTTCCTTCAGAAATAGGGACACTTGATTTTCAAATTTTGACTATGGTGCTTTTTAACACCTTTTGGTAAACAAAAGTCAGTTGATGGGAATTTCCTGAGGCCCTAATCTGTGCTGAAGGTGGTGCTGGGTAATTGAGGATGAGAAGGAAGAACTGGCCGTGACAAGAATGAGTGAAGGAAGAAGGTGCCCCAGTGGGGGAGCGTGAGCTGCCGGCTTTGCCCAGTGGGAGCGGAGCAGTCACATTCCTGCCGCTCTCGCGTCCTCCGTCCACACTCCTGACAAACCATTTAACGTCTCCACCTGCAAAACGGAGCATTACATAAAGACAGCATGTCCATCAAGGGTCCTGGGAGAATAAAATAAGATTATATTCGTGAAATGTGAGTTTCACACACTCTGCTACCATGATGATGGTCTTAGTCTTCCTTTTTTTTTTTTTCTTTTTAATCATTTTTAAACTAAAATTACAGATGGAAACTGACTGCTTCCTCTCTGGCACATGGTAGATGCTGAGTGAATGCAAGTTGAATAATTTATTGAATGAAAACAAAGGCACCTCCTGTCCCAGAAGGGGCTTGAGGCCGATTATGATGGAGGGGCATTCAGAAGCAGCCCCCAGTCACAGCGCTCTTGCCTTTGCGTTCAGAATCCTGCTCTTGAAGCAGCCAACTGGCCCTTCTCTCGAGGGCCTTGTCCGTGTGTCCGATGACGATTGCGTAGTGCAGCGTCTGTGATCTGATTAATCGTTTGGGTTTCTGCAAAGTGCTGGATGAGACAAAAGAGCCCATTTACATTCTCCACGGGTTACAGGCATTTGATGAGGCTTCCCCTTTGCGCTGGGTCCCTGCCGTGTGAGCACACAGTGCTGTCTGTCTGCCCAGGGTTGGAGGGCACGTCTGTTCGCTGCGAGCAGACAGACAGCAGCACACTCGGTGCGGGCCGGGCGGTGAGCGCTGACGTCTCTGGAGTCTGAAGTCTAGCAGCCCCTCCCCCTCTCAAAGGAAGAGGGTCCCACGTTGCCAGAGCTCACCTTTTACAGACAAACAGACACACGTGAAGGAACAAACCAAGCCCGAGTCTGCGCACTTGTTTTTACCAATTTGTGCAAAACAGTCTGAATATTTAGACAACACATCCTGACTAATCAGCTCATGATTCACTCACTTATTCGATCTGCCTAAAAGTTCACCCTCAGGTCTGGCTGAGTACCTGTTCACAGAATTAGTTTCATTGTTTTATATTTGTGACAATATTGATGTATCGGTTTATTTTCCTGCATTTGTGCGTGCGTTTTCTGCAGTAGTTATGAAATGTGCCATTGTTAATGTTCGCTAAGGATAACTGATGGAAGCGGTTTTAACTCGTTATGAATAGAAATCTGGGGTAGACAAAGGACTTGTTGTGAGCCTGACTTATAAGATGTCACACCGTTTTCCTTTATTTTTGTGTCAGCGTGGCCTAGTTCCGTGCCGGGACCGTAATGCAGAATGTGAAAGCTTTTGTTTGGTCCTAGTCACAAACCTGAAAATCTGGGCAGTATGGGGCATTTACACGATATTCCCATATTTAAACATTCAGTTAAAAACCTTCTAGAATAGTCACCCTCACCAACCCTTCACTTGTGCTTTATTCTCTGATCCACCTGGGTGTTGGGAGCAGAGCTTAGCACAGAATAGGGTTCAGAAGTGTGAGTTAAGTGATGAGAAAATAGACGTGTCTACCCACATATGTGAAATGGGATGGATCAGAGTTCAAAAGGAGCCTTCAACTTGTCTGTTTCGAATAAAGTTTCCTTATATAGAGAGAAAACGAGACCAAGAGGAAGGAAAAAGGCAGAGACATGGGCGGGCAGAGACTCAGAGACAGAGGAGAGGGGAAGGTCGACTGAGACGAAACACAGAGGGCAGAAAAGGAGCGTATGGAGTCAGGGAAGAAAGGCATCGGAGCGGGCCTGCAGGAGGCGGGCGGGGCTGTGGGCTCAGGTGGACGCAGGTTTCCCTGTGGCTTTAATCAGAATGGGAAGACGGCATCGGTGCCCGGCCAGGTCCTGCCGCTGTGACCAGTTCTTCCAGGGGGAACTGGGCTCTGCCATCAGTCCTGGAGCAGAGGCCTGACCTGGGGCTGATGGTCCCTGCCCTGCGTTCTCCTGACACCCGCAGATGTAGCATTCACTGCGCTGGGCTCTTTGTGAACGAAGGCAACTTGCAGAACATTGACTCCCTACAGGAGAACACCCAGCGCTCTCCCCACCTGCCACCTGAGCTTAGAACCAGGAAGGAAGAGTTGATAAGATTCATTTAACTCATCACCTTACTGAGGACAGACTGCCCACCTCATTGTTTTTGGAAAGATGTGCTTTGTTTAGGGCGCACTGTTCACTCTGGGAGATGCCACCGTGTACGTACCTGGGAGAGACACAGGCCCCTCACTGAGGATGCAGAGAGAGAGGCCTGCGTAAAGTCCTGTGTCGTTAGATTCCAACAGGATTGGCTAATGGAGAACTTTGTGTTATCTAAAACTGATTATACTGGGAGTTGACTATTAGAAGTATTATACTGCTCTGCATAAGTAATTCCTTATGAAACAAGGAAGTTAGGGATGTTTAGATTACAGGGTCATGTCAAATATTCTAGAATAAAAAATACAAAGTCCAGAGGCAATCAGAAACTAAACATCTCTACTCACATAAACTTAAAACTGTGTATTTTGAATATTTCATGTATTGTTCTCATGTTTGAAACCCACCATATCAGTTTTACTCTCAATGACTTGCAAATAATTATTATACACAAAGAAGAAGTGTTTATGTAAAATGATTTGAATATCTGAGTGAATTTAATTTCCTTTTATGTTGTGTCTTGATGTAAAACCATGCTCATTCTAGTGTTTCAAAATAATAAGCTGACTTTAGGCCACAGGTGAAATGGCCTGGGAATCTCTCCAAAGCCATTGACATACCAAACAGTATTGATTTTTTTTCCTTTGCTTTAAGCTTAATTAAAAGGATGCAATACATCAGCAAGCTGGTAGAGAAGCATCCAGAGCCAATGTCTGGTGGAGAAATCTGACCAGCGAAAGGCTGCGATGGCTGGAAGGAGACTGATGAGATTGGATGTTTTAGGAGAAAATCTTGAATGATGCTCTCCTCCAGTCAGTGTGTATGGGGGACTCTCACACTTCGTTCTAGAGTGGATGAGTCAGCATCAAACGGAGCTGAAGAAAAGCAGATGATTAACTATTCGGATGTTTGAAGTTTTCCGTTTCATTGATACTTGCGCCGCATATTGTTTACTTAGCACCAGCCCTGCAGTGCGTGCAGCCCGCGGCTTCCCTGGGGCCCCCTCTTGAATGCAAGGTCCCCGCAGCCCGCGCCGGCCCAGCCCGCCTCCTCCCCCGGGGCGCAAGCCCAGCGCCCACAGGTCCGGCTCCGCGGCGCCCCAGGCCCACGGCCCTGACCTGCGCCCCGGCGGGGCCCGCAGCGGGTGGGGGCGCTCCGGGAGCCTGTGGCCGCGGCTGCGGCCCGCCTGGGGCGGGGGGACACCCGCACGTCGCTGGCGACGCTGCCCGGGCCAGGTGCACGGCGTCGGGTGCTTCGAGACCAGCCTAGTGACCTCGTCATGCCCCTCTGAGTAGGCTCGGGGTTCTCGCGGCCGGAGAGGAGGCGCCGCAGCCTACCAGCCGCGGGGCCGGGCCGCCCCGCGGGTCTCAGCGCTAGGATGCTGGAACCCGCGGAGCTCACACCTCCCTGATGAGGACGGCCTTAATTGACACCCCCTGCCAGAACGAGGATTTTTATTACCGATGGCAGAATCCAAAGTGTTTATTTCTAAAACACAGAGGAATACTTATCGCATTAAGAATTTTGACTGCTTTTTTTTAGAAGTCTTTAAATGAAAGTTTATGAACTTTATCCTGTCAGGGTCTGTATCTTAATTCCAGCTGGGAAATTGTTACTGCAGAAGCGTTCTTTACATTAAATCAGAGCTCCTTCATGAGGCTTTCCCGACAGGCCCCATCCCAGAAGGCATGCTTGTACTTTAGCTGCGTGGAATGATTTCACATCTAATTGTCTATCACATAGGGTTTCTCTGTTTTCTATATAGATAAGTATATAACATTCTGTCTTGTCTCCTCAGAAAGAGGTCTGATCTTTGAGGGAAAGATCTGAATTTCCCTGGCTGCTCCCACTGTATTTGGTCATCAGTACACAAGAGGGCTTCCCAGGTGGCGCTAGGGGTGACGAACCACCTGCCGGTGCCGCCGCCGCTGCTGCTGAGTCGCGTCAGGCGTGTCTGACGCTGTGCGACCCCGTAGACAGCAGCCCACCAGGCTCCCCCGTCCCTGGGATTCCCCAGGCGAGAACCCTGGAGTGGGCTGCCATTTCCTTCTCCCACCTGCCAGTGCAAGAGACATGAAAGGGTCAGGAAGATCCGCTGGAGGAGGAAATGGCAGCCTACTCCAGCGTTCTTGCCTGGGGAATCCGATGGACAGAGGAGCCTACAGTCCACGGGGCTGCAGAGTTGGACGCGGCTGAATCGACGTTACACACACACACATACACACGTAGTATAGAGAGTTACTCAGAACTGCGTGTATGTGTGCTAGTTGCTTTGGAAGTTGAATGTCCCCTTATATTTCAGATCAGAATTAGAAACTGGACTTAATCAAAGATCAATGTAATAATAGTCCTCAGAACCCGTCGCTACCGATGAGCTGACGGGATACTCGGGGGCCTGAGCGTGCTGAAATTATTTCGTGGGTGTTTGTTTCACTTAGTCCCTTGCAGAGTTCATCCAGATTTCCCAAGCCCTCTTCTCAGAGCCTCCCCCTAGGAACCGAAGGTTTGTGGACATGGGCACTGGAGTGAATGTGAGAAAGTAGAAAGGGGAATAAATGATGGATATGGGGTTTGGGGGGAGGGAAGGGAATAGGTCTTCTGGTTTGTTTGCTTTTGGTTCTGGTGAAAGCACATTGGCTTACCCTCTTAAATGTTTAGAGCATGGTGTAGAGTCGTTAACTCCAGAACAACTAGGGGGACAAGGCTGTCCAGCAGATCTCTGAGGCCTGTTTATCTTGTATAAATAGAACTCATGGACGGAGCACCTCGTTCCCCAGTCCCAGCAACCATCATTCTGCTCACGATCCCTAAAGGCCTGACTGTTTCAGTCATTTTGTGTGAGCAGAACCATTCAGGATGTGTTTTCCTGTGTCTGACATTTCGCTTGGCGTGATGGCCTACAGGCTCTTCTGTATTGTCGTTAATCTTTTATTGTATGTGTATACCATATTTTTTATTCATTCGCCCATTTATGGACATTTATGCTATTTCCAGTTCCTGGATGCTGTGAATAGTGTTGCAACAAACATAACAGATATCTCTTTGAGATCATGACTTCAGTTCTTTTGGATAAATATTCAGAAGTGGGATTGCTGGATTCCATGGTGGTTCTATTCTTGTCTGAGGAGCCTCCATCCTGTTTCCAACAACGGCTGTACCAACAGTGCGCTAGCGCCAAAATGCACAAGGTGGTTTTTTTTTTAATAACAGCCATCCTGACAGGTGTGCGGTGGTGTCTCGCTGTGGTTTTAACTTGCATTTCCCTGAGGATTAGTGAAGCTGGGCACTTCTGCATATACCTGCTGGCCCTCTGGGAGTTTTTTTGGAGAAATGTCTCTTCGACGCATTTGCCCATTTTCCCTTTTGCCTCCTTTCTGTTTTATTGGGTCTTGGTTGGAGTGTGCTGGCTCAGTTGCCCCAGCGATCCCCTGACCAGGGACCAAACTTGTGTCTCCTGCGTTGGAAGGAGGATTCCTAAACACTGGGCTATCAGAGAAGTCCCCATTTGCCCATTTCTAGGTTGGAGTCTTTAGCTTTTTCTTTTCAGTCTTTAGTTTTCTTTGCTTTGAGTTGCAGGCTTTCCTTATATACTTTGGATGTGGCCACTTCATCAGGTATATCTTGCAAACATTTTCTCTTCCTTGGTAGGTGGTCCTTATTCCCCGATGGTCCCCCTTGCTGAGCATACATGTAGGCTGATGCCGTCTCACTTGCCTGCTTTTTTGTTGCTGAGTGTTGTTAAAATGTCCACACCATGCAAAACGAGCTGAAGGTTCAATACAACCTCTTTCAAAATCCCAGTGGCATTTTCTACAGAAATAGAGAAACCAATCCTAAAACTCACATTCAGCCAAAAGATCCCCCAGATGACCAAAACAGTCTTGAGAAAGGACCTCACACTTCCTGATTCAAAACTATATTACAAAGTTCTAGTCATTTTAAAGAGTGTGGCCCTGATGTAATTCCCGTGGGACAGAATCAAGTCCAGGAATAACCCACCCACATATATACTGTCAATGGATTTTCAACAGGGGTGAGAAGAATGTACAATAGGGAAAGATGGTCCCTCTGATAAACGGTGTGGGGAAAACTGGACGCCCCAGTGCAAAAGAATAAAATCCGACGCCTGTCTTACACTATGTGCAAAGTCAGGTCAACATGGAGGAAAGGCTTAAATGTAAGGCTTGAAAATGTAGGACTTCTAGAAGAAAAAAAGGGTTAAGGCTTCATGGCATTAGCCTTGGCCATGATTTCTGAGAGCAGCTTTGCTTTGCTAAAGCCCAGGGCCCGCGTCTGACCTCAGATGACTCCTGAAGGCGTTCCTTCCATCCTTCTGGCCCTTCTTCCTCCCGGGAAAGTGCTCAGATGGCGCCAGGGAGGAGGAGGGGGAGGAGGAGGAGGAGGAGGAGGACAGAATTTCACTCTGTGCAAAAGGGTCCATTTGTTCTTCCTTGAGAATTCCTGAAACCCGCCCTGGAGCGCTGAGCAGCAAACACGGCGGCTGCTGCTGCGAGGTGGGAGGGGAGGGTGGGGAGACGGGAAATGCGATGAATTGTAAGCGCTGTCTCTGGGGGGACATTGATGGGAATGCCTTGACCCACGTACAGAAAAGCCTGCCTTTGTGGAGGAGCTTCTCCGCAGACAGCAGCACGCGGTCTGCCCGTTGCAAGGGGACACATGGTCTGGCAGGCCTGGCACGGTCCTGGGTTACACCTGCCTTCCGGCCACCCTGGCCACTTGTGCCCCACACAGGATGCCCCGGCTGTGCCACCCTGTGGATAGGGTCATGCAGAGGAAAGGTTCGAGAAGCTCCTGCCTTGAGCCCAGAGGGAAAATGACTCAGGCATTTCTAGGATGCAGGGGCTTTTCTGGGAGGCCCGTGGGAAACAGAAGCAGAGAAAACCAATGGAACTCATGTGCCCAGCACGGCTTGCAGGGACCTGACGGGCAGCCGGCATGTCCACGTTGCAGGAGATCCCAGCCGCCTTTAGAGGGTCCTCCAGACTGGGGGGGGGGCAGCCTGAAAGGGGCAGCTTGGCCCCAGTGTGGGTGCCACCTTCCACAGCAAGGGTCTCTCTTCTCCTTTGCATCGGGGCTGGCGGTTGAGGTCCAAGAAAGTTCGCAAGGCTAAGAGCCCACATGCACTGGGCCAGGCAGGCCAGCGCGCTGACCTCATAAGGCCCACCCAGGATGAGCTGAGGCTTGCTCCTGGTGCCCCCGGATTACAGGTTTCTCAAGGAATGCCAGCCCCGCCCTGGAGCTTGGGGGCAGCTGGGCGGTCCAGCCACACCCTCCCCGCCCCTGCTGGTCCCCTCACCTCATCACTAACTAGCCACCAGCCTCTCTCTCCACCCACCTTCCCTCCCTCTTCTCCTGGAGTTGATGACCTTAGTGAGACAGCATCTCCAGAAAAAAAAAAAAAAAAGCATTGCTGCAGAAATATCAATACAAAGGAAAAAAATCACATACCATCCATGCGCAAACAAGCACTTCGGTATTAATCACAAAGCTCTAATGTTTTAGTTTCGTAAAAAAATAAAACCTTCAAATGGAGATATTTGTAATGAACCATATCCTTACTCTTAAAAATTTAAAAAGAATCATCTAAATGGGAACAATGGCAGTTCAGTGAGCAGCAGAAGCAGTCTTTATTGGAGAACTGGTCTCTTCTCCTGAGTAACTCTTTTTCTTCCATTTGTTTTAAAAGGCTTGTTTCCTCTTGTCTCTTAAATAGCTTGTTTCAGGAGCAGCAGAGTTTACTTGCATTTCAGGTGATTTTTATGTTGAAGTGTCTTGGCCACTCATGGTTCCTTTTGACTTATCGTGGCTCAGTTACAGGCACCTGCTGGGAAGCCAGACCGAGATTTTCTGTGTTTACCCTCCCAGGTAGCTCTGCTCTTGAATTTCTTGCTGCTGTGCCCGAGGGTTGCCATCTTTTGAAATAAACTGGCTCTGAGGGGGGAAGTCTGTCTGGATCCGTCTCTCCGACGATACTCCCTCCTGGTTGGCCTCCTTCCCTCTAGCAGGAAGCGCCAGGGCCCCGGGCAAGCCTCATGCGGTGGTCGGATGGCAGAATGCTCGTGATGTCTGTGGTCTTGCTGCACCTGACTTATCAAGTGGATGGTGCCCGGCAGAGAGTGCACTGCTCAGGGGACTTCGAATTCAAGGGTGGAAGCTGTGAGCCTGGCTTCCCACGAGGTGTGACTCCGGTCCCCTCCGTCCCGACGGTGCGTCCTGGAACCTGCTCCTCTGGTTCACACTTGGGCTTCAGAGGAGTGCTACTGAGCCCTGCCCAGCCTGCAGTCGCCCTCCTCTGAGCTCAGGTGTCTCTGCTGCCCAGACTCAGCACGGTTAGTATCACAGCGCCTCTGACTGTGTGTTCATCTGTGGATCCAGTCTCCGCTTCAATTCCTAGCACAATGGGGAGATCACTGCCTAAGGAAGCACCTCATTTTCATGGCATGTGACTGGCGTGGTTCACAGGCAGTGATCGCTTCTGTTCCTGGGGCTCAGCCGCTTGAGAGCTGGGACTGTAAATGTAGGTGTGCAGGGACAGATGTGATGTAGTCTTAGAACATAAAAGTACAGAGATGCCCATCCCATAATACCCTACAGTGTTGTACATGTGGTTCTCTTTTCAACCAATACTTAATAATCAATTTCTTCTGCAGTGGCCATCAGGTTTACTTGATGAATAATAGGTCCATATTTATTTACCTGTGAGTTAGACACCCCTACCCTGTCTAATGATAAAGACGTAAAGAGAAGCATAATTAAAACAAGCATATTTTGGTCTCATTTGTAGCATGAAATGACTACTCTCTAAGCGGGAATCCCTCCATTTGTACATTAACAGGAAAACCGGCCTCCATCCTTAGTTCAGATCTTACAGTCAGTCCAGTCTTGGCTGCTTGACCTCAACACTGTGTGAAGTATGGGAGGGGAGATCTGGCTTTGGGATGATGGTTCACTGAGCTCAGGTTCACATGACCTGGGTCCTCGCTGACCCTTCCCGAATTCTTGCTGAGATGAAACCTTTCTCAGTATGCAGTGGGTTTCCTATCCTGGAGCCTGCCCAGACTCAGACGCAGCAGGCCCTCTGTGAGGACATGGGCTTTCCAAGCTTGGTCGGATGGCCTGAAGGGGCCAGTTGCCAGGGTCCCTTGTGAGCCAGCACACTGGTCTCCCAACCTTGTCTTCACCTGTGGCTGGAGGTTTGCTACTAACCTCATGCTTCACACTGAAACCTGGAGCTAGCTGATAGGATGCGACCGTGTCTGCACCTTCAGCCCACAGCCCACATTTCAAGCAGCCCATCCTCTGCCCCCGAGGGGACCCCGTGCAAGCTGCCTTCTCCCCCTCATGCCCTCCTGTGAGCCCACCCTCAGCAGCTGCCCAGGAAGCCTGGTTCCTTCCACGGGTCTCCTCCCTAGAGCACCCTTGCCACCTTTTTGCTTCTGTGTTTGAAAACCCGTCTGTCTCCTGACAAGCCTGGAGGAGGGTGGTGTCCAGCTCCTGCCAGAGGCTGGCTTGCCTCCTGGGCTTTCTCCCCCAGGAGAGGGTCCTGGTGGACACACTGTAGACTCACTTCCTCATAGGCATGCTGTGTCCCCTCCCTGGAAGGCTCTGCCCTCTTAAGCACCGTCTCAGTGGGTCTAACGGAAGACATGCTGATGCTCAGGTCCAGCACATCGTGGATGAGCGGGGTCCACACCCGCTCTGTGTCAGCTCGTTGCTCCGACGCTCTGGGGGAGAGGAAGCCCCCTCACTTCTGTGACTCCTGGGCTCCAGGAGAGCGCCCTGAGGTCTCCCACTCTCCACCGAGCTCCTGGCAGACAGCAGGTCTCTCCCACCCACCCTGGGGCCCCGACCCAGGCTCCTCTCAGCCCTCAGGGCTAGGTCGGGGGATGGACCCAGTGCCCAGGACACCTTCCCTCCTGTGTGGGGTCCTGCACTGACCCCCGCCGCTTCTGGGACCCCTGCCCAGCAATAAGCATCAGCTCCACTTCCTTCATCTTGCCTCCTGTGACTTAGGGTCTTTCCCACGTGCAGGACTTGTGAGCAACATCGGGATACATAACACAGAGGAAAGTGCTCCTCGTAGCTGGTGTTCAGAGCAAAGAAGACGCTCTGCCCTCCTCCCTGCTGATCCACACCTCTGTTCCTCACGAGTTCTCCTGCCCTGAAAGTTCTTCTTGATTTGCTTACAGGCTTGAGGTTAATAGAAGAAGAATCAGTCAGGCAGAATACTTTGTTGGGTATTAGTCAATACATCCAGTTCGGGGAGAGCAGGTTTTCTTGTGACACACCAATGCAGAGCTGCTTTGCATTGTTTGAACTACAAACATAAGCTTCACTCCGCGACTTGAGTGCAGGGTGCCTGTGGCTCAGTGTGGTGCCGGGCTGGGCCCACGTCCAGCCGTACATGTCCACCTGTCTGCTCAGGGCTCTGTGCTGAGCCCTGGCCCCAAGCGCCCACCCTCCCCCTGCGTTGGCAGTGTTTTGGATTTCCTTGGGCTCTCTGAGAATCATGCTTTTTTATATTTCAAGCAATGCTGCAGTGAGAGCTAGAGGGCTGTGCACAGACACGGTTTACACATTCTGTGAGAGTGACATGACTGTCCTTTCCAGAGCGGGGCGCGTGGGATTGTCTGGCCCGAGGGTGGCCCTGCGGCGGGGCTGGCTGTGCAGCCTCACATCCGACTCCTGGGGACTTGTCACACCCCCAGCAGCGAGTGCACTGTGGTCCCCAGGCACAGGCCGGGATGCCGAGCCTTGGAGACCCTGGCCCGGTTGCCTTGTCTAAGTAGGACAGCTTCCTCCCTGCTCCGTTCGTGACCACATCATCTTCCAGACTGCGAGGTGAGCTTGTTTAGGGCAAGGACACGGAGTCCTCCTCCTGGCGTAGTACCTGCCTCACGTGCCCCAGAGTCCCCACTCCAACTCTCAGCTGGATTAAATCTGCTGAGTCACTGTCTCGGGACTTCCTGTGAAAGGTCCAACAGGAAAATCACGGGCTGGTTGCTCCCTGTCCTAATCCAAGAGAAGGGCATGGCAATCCGCTCCAGTATTCTTGCCCGGAGAATTCCGTGGACAGAGGAGCCTGGCGGGATACAGCCCCTGGGGTCACAGGATACAGCCCGTGGGGTCGCAAAGAGTCGGACAGGACTGAGCACACTCAGCATAAAGGGGCTCAGACTCAGACTGCAGATCGCCAGTTTCATCGTCAAGAATGGAAATGCCGCTCCGCGGGTTGTTGCTGACACCCAAGGACATGACCCCCTTTTTTTCTGATTTTTGATCATTCTCACTTCCCTGTCGATTCTGTGCCTTGTCCAAGGCTTTGAGTTTTACTTATCCGGGTCATCCTTAAGCAAAAATAGAAATTGTGTGCAACTGTATTTTTACCAGGCCTTTTCCTTATATTTCTACCTTGATTTTCATAATAGCCCCATAAAGTGAGGGGGGCAGGTGTTTTTACCATTAATATTTTATCTGTTTCTTGTGTCCCTAAGAGATAAGCCAGTTGAGTGGTGACGTTCACACTGCTAGAAAGTTGCAGAATTCAGCTCACACGTGGGAGGCTCCAGCTCCATGATTTTAAGCCTTTCCTTTGAGCCAGCATCCTCAGCCTTGGCTGCTCGGAAGGGTTACCTGGGGAGCCTTAAAAATACTGACACCCAGGCTTCCCTGCACGCGGATCTCTGCAGGTGGAAGTCGCTGTGTCTGACAGCTCCCGGGTGGTCCTAACACGCGTGCAGGGCTGAGGACCGTGTTGGTTCCCAACTTGCCTGTCAGAGGACGAGCGTGGGAGAAAGACAGTCACTTGTGTGAACGGGCACAGGGACAGCTAACAGGACTCTAGTGGGTTGGCCAAGCTCTGGAGCCTCTTGGTTGTATATGCTTGTTGTAAGGAGATTCCCTTCCTCCACTGTTACCTTCACGCCCAACATGTAGGGGCTCTGCATCCCCAGCTGGTCTCTGTCCCCCAGCCTCTGGGCCCTCAGGAGTGTTGTTCTGTCGGGGCTGGATGTGAGCTGGGTGACTCGGAGGGAGAGAGCAGGGCTCGGGGACAAGTTGAAGGTTCTCGTCTTACCAGTGAAGAGCATGATGCTAGACGGGGATTCAGGAGCGAGCAGAGGCGGTGGCACTTAGGCCCAGAATCCTGGCCCCCCCGATGTGCACTGGGCACCATGGTTGTGCAGCTGGCTCCGTAACAGTCATGCATGACGCTGTGATCATGGGCTGCCAGGCTGGTGTCAGAACATAAAGGTCCTGACTCCTGCCGGGGTCCTAAGCCCGGCTCGGGGAGGTCTTCCCCAGGGAGCAGGTTCCCTTTCACCGTGCACCCTGCCTTCTTTCCCCCTCCCGGGACCCACTTCTGGGCCCCTGATGGCGCCGGGCTTACACCGAGGCTGTGCTTGTGTGGTGACGCAGGTGAGCCTGGGCTTTGGGGACGGTGGCTCTGCAGGCGATTAATCGGATCTACATCTAAATGTCATTCTTTTGTCTCCGAAGATGCTGAGAAAGACACATCATTTCTCAGATATCACATGCCTTAAAGTACCAGTCGTGTGCCCATGCCATTTAGAGAGGATTGCAGTTCTGTGCCAGGCAGCCTGCTTTTACTCCACTGGCAGTACCACTGGGTAGATTTCCATGGAGAGCATCAGGCGATGAGACAAGGGGTCTTCTCATCCTAGCCTTGCAAAAAGGCGGCTGTGGAAGCGAGCACAGCGGTTAGCTGCTTGTCAGGATTGTTTTATTATTTTTGCCATAGGTTGTTATGTTTCATATTTACTTCTCACAGTCCAACTTTTCTGTAAGATATATGTGGGAATTAGCTCACTAAATGAAACTAGTCTGGCCTGGAAAAAAAAAAAATTAAGCAAATAGTGTACTTTAAAAGATTGAGAGTATGGATCACTATACTACTCCCAGACTCGAACTGTGAGGGGAAATACGATAAGCCTGAAAATGACGTGCATAAATACCCAGTAGATAAGAAGCACATTTAGGCCACGATGCAGAAAAGCTCCAACCTCTCTGCCCCAAGAGCTAGCACACGTTCTCGTGAGCCAGCAGCAGCACCGACTGGGGTTTCCTCAGTGAAGGGACAAGCCACCCTCGCAGTGAAACTCGGCCTCCAGGGGACGATTCTGTCTGCAGACAAGCGTCCCCACTACCACTTCCGAAGGGCGCCCTCTCAAGACAAGGAAATTCTACCTGCCTCTCCCATCAGGAGCCATGGAAGCCTGCAGGAAAGCAAGAGAATGAGCCCAGGCTTATATTACAATGCAGAACGGTTTTAAAGTGTAGTGATTGGGATTTCCCTGGTAGTCCAGTGGCTGAAACTCAGTGCTTCCAATTCCGGGGGCGCAGCTTCGATCCCTGGGGGGAGAGTCAGATCACTTTACACACAAGTGTGACTATCTTGCAATTTTTGGATCATGGCGAACACAAGGAAATTCCAGGGAAACATCTGCTTCATTGACTGTGAGAAACAACTTTTTGTGATTAATTAATTTTGAGATAAGAGCTATGAATTTTAAGAAGATACACAGCTAACATTCCTGAGGCCCTCCCGAGTGCGTTAAGTTGACCTGTAGCAAGAATGCCTTCCCTCTGAGCACTTGTATTTGGCTCAACTCTGATAAAAAATCCAAGAGGCAGCTCATTGTAAAATGCCTTAAAAGTGAGACCCTAGATCAGCCCTGTCCAACAGGAATATAATGTGAGCCACAAAATCACATATTTTGTAATATCACCTTTTCCTGCAAATATTAAATGCAATAAAGATGAACAGAGGGGATTAATTTTAACTCTGTTTGTCGCACCTATAATATCATATCAGTAGGCAGTCGCTATATATTTATAAACATGGCATTTTACTTTCTTATTTTTGTACTATCATTAAGTCTGGTGTTTTGGGTTCGTCGCACCTTAGAAGGACTGAGGTTAGCACCCTGTCGCCCACGTGGCTCGTTTCTGCCACATTGGACATCAGGGCTGTGGATGATCCAGATGACAAGCAAACTTTCATTACATCTTTCCTAGGACTTGGCTGTGTCTAGATAATGATGTTTTATTTTTTAAAAGTGACCTCTAATTGCACTGAGGACTTTGTGTGGTATTGAGCACGTGCTGAGGATCTAGAATGCCGGGGTTCAAATCCAGGTCTGCTATTCACAGATGAGTGATCTGAGGCCAGCATCTGTGTGCTGCATTTTATCTCTGTACAATCAATATTAAGACGCACCTACCTGGCTGTGGGCTTCCCTGATGGTCAGAGGTAAAGAATCCGCCTGCTGATGCAGGAGCCGTGGGTTCCATCCCTGGGTCGAAAAGATACCCTGGAGAATGAAATGGCAGTCTGCTCCAGTAGTCTTGCCTGGAGAAGTCCATGGACAGAGGGGCCTGTGAGTTACACTCTGTGGGTTGCAAAGAGCCGGACAGGCCCGAGCCGCGAGTGTGCACACGCGCCTTGCCGTGAGGGTTAAAGGCAGCAACGCATACTCGTTATTTACCCCACGTGTGCCCGCTCAGTCACTCAGTCGCGTCCGACTCTTTGTGACCCCACAGACTGTAGCCCGCCAGGCTCCTCTGTCCATGGGATTTCCTAGACGCGAATATTGGAACAGGCTGCAATTTCCTTCAAATCTGAGTCTCCTGCAGTGGCGGGCAGGTTCTCTACCACTGCGTCACCTGGGAAGCCACTTAGCACATAGTGAGTCTCCATCTATAGGCTGTTATCAGTATACCTTTTCTTTCCCCAGAAATGGATCATAGCACATCAGAAAATGAGGTCTATCTAATGATAGACCATATAAAAATGGTGTCTGTTTGGGGAAGGCTATGGAGAGGAGCCAGTGTGTCCTCTACATGAGCCATCTGCCTAACAGAGTTCCTGAGGGCAGGCCTTCAGCTCTTCCATCGCTGAGTTCCAAGGCTAAACTTGCAAAGTTAGCCAGGTTATTAAAGTTTTAGTTACATTGTCGTCACTACCTCCATAGAAAGTATATTGTTTCTCTTCTGTTTAAAAGTGGTAATGTTGTTGTAGAAATAACCTCAATCTTATGTGTTTAAAGCCTATGAAATAATTATTAACTAACTTAAGTATTTATATAAATTTAAAGACCGATTTCCCTGACTTTCTGATGACTAAAGCTTAGTTGTAGAGAGGAGAAGGAATCTTACAAATTATCAAATCTTCCAGCCACATTTTACAAATGAGAAGGTCACTCTGTGCTTTTGAAATCTGTTATTTTTCCATCTACAGTAATTAGATTACTTATATTTTTAGATAGCTGTTGTTGGTCAGTCACTAAATTGTGTAGCCCCCCAGGCTCCTCTGTCCATGGAATTCTGCAGGCAAGAACACTGGAGTAGGTTGCTATTCCCTTTTCCAAGGATCTTCCTGACCCAGAATTTGGACCTGGGTCTTCTGCACTGCAGGCAGATTCTTTACTGCTGAGCCACCAGGGAAGCCCGTATTTTTAGATAAACTTAACAAAAGATTGGGCCTGGCCTATGCTAGTGAACATTCAGCATTTGTATAAACCTTGAGTCGAGTTAGACGTAACTGCGTTAGAGCCGGGGGGCTGGTCGCATGGGATTTAACAACATGTAAAAGATAACAGGCTAAAGCACGTAGAGTCTATTCAGCTTCTGCCTGTGTTTTCAAACTCAATACTCTGTTTTGATAAACCTAAAATCACGTAAGCTTCTTTAGACTTACTGAGTTTTTAAAAGGGAAAAGTAATTGACTAAAGCCAAATCAAAGCAGGAGCGACTTTAGGTGAAATAGACGTGGCGCGTGTGCACTTCAGGTCGCTGGGCTCCTGCCCCATTTCCGGGGTGGCCCTGCCTGCTCCACCCAGGGGCCACTTAAGCCATTAGGACATTACTCCTGACTCACAGCAGGCGAGCTGGTCTCACCCGGGCACAAACTAGATTTCCTGTCATTTCCAAAGCGAGATCCCAAGGCCTGAAATCCTCTTAAGTGTCTTCTAATGGGTTCTCTGTTTTCTTTTTCCCGTTTATTAGAAATCATCAGAAACTTGAGATCTGAATTACTTCCACTAAAAGCATACATATATTTCCTCTGATCTTGAGTGATCCAAAATGGTCTCCGCATTTTAACAGCAATGATATTGTCTCAGAAGGGTCATCAGTTCTATCTGCAAAAGAGGATGCTTCTGCTTGTGAGCCAAAGCATGTTCACAGTTGCTGAAAGTCTTATTTTAAAATACAGAGGAACTCAGGGTCAGTGTGTTAGAGGGGCTGAGGGACCGCAGGGCAGCCTGGAGATGCAGAAAGCAGCCTCGTGTCAGGGCTGGTCTTGAGTCCTAGCTGTGTGTCTCAGCGAGTTTCTTAGCATCTTGAGCGGATGTGAGAACAGTGTTTCCTTTCTTTGAGGCATGAATGAGACAGTGGCCCCAAGTTATTTTATTGAAGTACAGTTGCCTTGCAATGTTGTGTTCATTTCTGCTGTACAGCAAAGTGACTGTTGCACGCATGTGTACATTCTTTTTTATACTTTTCCATTATGGTCTATCCAGGATATTAACTGTAGGCCCCTGCGCTACAGCGGGGCCTCGCTGTTTGTCCATTCAATAGACTGTGGTTTGCACATGCTAACCCCAGACTCCCAAACACAAGTCTGTTCTCTGTGTGTGTGACTGTTTCTGTTTTGTAGATAAGTTTATTTGTATCATGTTTTTTAGATTCTGTATGTAAGCAATATGGTATGATATTTGTCTTTCTCTGTCTTAACTTACTTCACTTAGTTTGATAATCTCTGGGCCCGTCCATGGAGAAGGCAATGGCAACCCACTCCAGTACTCTTGCCTGGAAAATCCAATGGATGGAGGAGTCTGGTAGGCTACAGTCCATGGGGTCGCAAAGTTGGGCACGACTGAACGACTTCACTTTCCCTTTTCACTTTCATGCATTGGAGAAGGAAATGGCAACCCACTCCAGTATTCTTGCCTGGAGAATCCCAGGGATGGGGGAGCCTTGTGGGCTGCTGTCTATGGGGTCACACAGAGTCGGACACGACTGAAGCGACTCAGCAGCAGCAGCAGCAGCAGCAGCAGGCCCATCCACATTGCTGCAGATGGCCGTCTTCCGTTCTTTTTATGGCTGAGTAATATTCCATTGCATGTCTGCACCACATTTTCTTGTCCATTCGTCTATCGATGGTGCTTAGATTGCTCATAAGCTGGGAACAGCGCTGCTGTGGACGCTAGGTGCATGAATCCCTTCCAGCTGGAGTCCTGTCTGGACGTGTATCCAGGAAGGGGTGGCAGGAACAGCACCCGGTTTCTGAGTTGGGTATTCCGTAGTGGGGGCTGGTTTCTGCATCATCCTTAATATGGAGATTCTTACTTTCCTCACGGAGTGGGAAGTGTGGTCTGGACAGGTGTGTGAAGACCCGGAGAGGGAGGGCATTCCAGGTAGACTGAAAAAATACATGCAGAGTTGAGTGCGTAGAATTGCATGTTTCATATTCCCTCCCTCGGAGCTGCTAAAATTAGGATGAATAAGGTTGGGGGTTAGGAAAAAATTTGAATTCATTTTCCAAAGGAATTCTTTTCCTTTTCTTCAATCACCCCATTTTCCGCATAACCTAGAAAATAGGAAATACGAGAAACTTCCTGCCTTCCTCTTCTCATCTTTCTTTTTACTTTTTTTTTTTTCGTTTTTAAATGACTTCTGCTTAGACTTTGTCCTGACGCGGCCCTGGGTGAGCAGTCTCACTCTGAGATCCTCACTTGACCCCCAGCACTGCTGTGTGTAAATCTCGGGCACACAGCCTGTAGCCCAGAGCCTTCTGGGGGTGAGTGGCTTGCACCTGCCCAGAGGGCCGTGTCCTGGCGTCTGAGTTCACCTCTGACTCATCTTCCTTTGCAAGAGGTCTCAGGACAGAGGCCGGAGACCTCAGGACTGACTCAAACTCCACACACCTGACCTTGTTCCTTAGTTTTTACTAAAGAACTGACTTCTCTCTCAAAATCACTACCCTCTTGAGGCCATACAGGAGGGCTGTGTGTCAGGGCTCAGGACGTTCCTGGGCACAGCTGCACAGCCTGCACTGATCCCCAGAGAGCAGGCTGTGCGTGGGGAAGCCATCCAGGCTCGCTGCCACTAACCCATCTCCTGTCTTCTCTCCCGCAGAGAAGCTCACGTGGGGGCCGAGGTGCACGCAGCTGCCACCTGGACGTCCGTCTGACCCGCGTGGACATCTGCAGAGTCTGCGAGCGTGGTAGGTGAGCACGGCTGGGCTGCGCTTTTGCTGGGGAGTCGGGAGTCTTAGCTGGAAACAAGCAGAGCTTGGGATGCAGTGATGCCTGGTGTCAAATCGGGCCGACTGAGCCAGGCTTTCTTGGTGTTCTTGCCATCTAGATGCCTCGGTTCACTCTTTTGCTTAGTCGATTAAATATGCATGTGTTTAATGGTCCATCGGCTCTGATCGGTTCTGATATCTTTACGCTGACGAGAATCCCGTGTGTGATCCGGGCATTCCAGGAACGAGCCCAGTGAAGCCAAGCAGACATTCACGGACAAGCGTGCTTAGATTTCCACACAGTGGTTTTCGCGCCTTCATTTTCCATTCCTGATACTCACACGCATGGTGTTTTATAGATTTGGGGCTGTTTCCACTCGGATTCTCTAATGAGGCCTCAGAGAAACCCCACAGACTAATCGGTGGGGTGCTGAGCGAGCCCATGACCCAGGACCCATGGTCCTGACACCCCTGGTCTTGCAGGTGAGTGAGGGACCGGCTAGAGCTCGGGCGCCAAGGCGGCGCTTGGTGAACTGTTCCTTTGCTAAGCTCCTCTTCACTGCCGACGTACATGAAGAGGCAGACTGACTGCGTGTACACTCTCCCGTGTGAGCAGGCAGGGTGTCAGTAAGATTGGCCGGCCCGCGTCCTGTGTTGCTTTGCGTTGGGCCTCAGTGTAAACTCCTGACCTGTTGTTTGCGACCCTCGCCGCCCCCTTAAAAAGCAAAGACCATTACCCCCTTGTAACGTGAGGCTCCTGTGCCCAGGGAGGTGGACCCCCCGGCCCAAGGTCACATGGATTTCAGAGAATCCACCCAGCCCTTCGGGCCTTGATTTCCTTCTCCTGGGGTGACGTGTCCCAGGAGATCCTGTGTATGCCTTTCACAACTTGTCTTGAGACGTCGCTTCATTGACCTTCAGCCTCATCAGTGGGGAGCATTCCCTTGACCAGAGGGCAAGGGAGACCCCCGCCCTGTCCATGACCTTGAAGCATACTCAAGGCTTCTCTTTTTCTTTTGACTGTAAGTGGCTGGGTTGGGAAATGTGACTTACAAATAAGACAAACTCAATCCCCATCAGGACTGTGAGAAATGAACCAATATTCTCTATTTACCAAATGATTTTTAATTGTTCAAACATTATACATGTTTCAAAGCATCATCTCTCTACTCTCCCTGACATTTCCACGGCACTGTCTTCCGAATGTTGTCAATCCTGCTAATACCGAACTGCCAGAGAAGGAGGTTTTTCAATTTTAGTTTTCTTCACCTAGTTAGTATATACTCATTGTAGAAAAATTAAAATGTTAGAATGTATTTGTATGTAAAATAAAATCACTGAAAATACCAGAATTTAGAAATAATTACAATTAATATCTTGGTTTAAAACCTTTGCAATTGTTTTCTTTGTATATGATTTTAAAGTAAGATGGCGCAAACCATAGATTTTGTTCTTTACTCTTTTGCTTGATGCATCACACATATCTTTCTACTGTGTCTCAGCAAGTACATTTCCATCACATCATGTTTCTTGATTAATAGTATTCCACTTCATTCCTATGCTGAAATATATCTAATTGTCTATTGTAATTTTATCAGTTGACTTTCTAAAATTTTGCAAAACTTTTACAAACAAGTTTTATAGCCAATATTTTGCCTAAAATTTTTACAATGTTCATTATTTCCTTAACAGACATTCATAATACAAAACCTGGTCAAGAGGTGTGTGCGTGTTAAGGCAGTTGAGAAGGACAGCACCTCGAAAATCCTCCTTTTCCTGTCTTTTCGTGTCTGGTCACATGACTGCGTTCCTCTGCGGTCCTAAATCAGTGCTTGAATGGTGCTAGATGACTTTATGAAATCACCTTTAAGAAAAAGTAATCTCACAGTATGATATTTACAGTTTTGTTTCTATACATGGTCTGAATTCCCGAGAACTCAGTTCCAGATCCTGCGTGTTCATTCCCCTCTACTTTGATTGGCTGCTCATACGAAGGGCGCGCCGCTGTAGGGCGTAAGCGAGCCACTGCGGCCTAGTGAACGGCCGGGCAGGGCCCCGGCTGAGGCGCCACGCGGCAGCAGCAGTGGGGAAGGCCCAGCTGCCAGGGCAGGAGGTGCAGGAGATGTGGGTCTGATCCCGGGTTGGGAAGACCCCCTGGAGGAGGAAGTGGCAACCCACTCCAGCATTCTTGCCTGGACAACTGAGCGTGCACACACACGCTCTCATTCTTAGCCGGCGGACACTGTAACCGTGGTTATTGTTAAAGGCCCCCCTGAGCTTTTCCAGGTCCAGATCATGAGAAAGAGCGGTGCCGCGCTCACTGTGCTCTTCGGCAGAGGGTGTGGAGTGGACTCTTCTAGGCCCTTGGCGCCAGCCCTCGGAAGGCGCTTCCTTTCTTCCCAGTTGACCGTGTCCAGGACTGGGCGGCCGATTGCCCAGCAAGGTGCCGCTCTGCTGTTGGAGGGTCTTAGTGGTTGCAGTATTATTCGAAACATGTTGAGGTGAAATCACCCTTTCATGTTTTGGACCTATTGTTTCCAGTTTTACCTTTTGGAGAGATAAAGTTCAGTTCAGTCCAAAGATGCTGTTTAAGAATCTGCTATGGGCAGGAACTGCTCCAGCTACAAAGGACGAATTCCTATTTCATGGGATAGTATTTTGAATATTTGATGATAGTGACTGTATTTTCCTAAACAGACTTGTGAAACAACTATCTCTTTTCAAGGTGGTTGAGTGTTAACTGCACTAAACCTGCTAAGTGTCTGTAAAGCAGTAACTCTTGGCCTGGTTTCCTGGCCACACTCCTGGGCTCCCTGGGGAGCTGAGGATAGCTGTGCACCCCCACCTTCATAAGGATTACCAAAGGTTTTGTTACAAAGGAAACAAGAGTTGTTTCCCCTAAGCTGCTAGCAAGTGTGGCGTGAGAACCCGGTGTGCTCTGCACATCAAGCCCACCAGATAAGCCGGGGAGGATGCGTGAAACCCTGGCGCTCCGTCTAGCACCTGCCTCCTCCAGCAGGCCCCTCGGCCACCTAACCCGCAGGTGAAGGGCATTGTCACCTCTGCGGGGGCTCTGACCCCCAAACATGGGGTGCCTTCCACGCTCAGGAAACTCTGCTGCTGCTCAGACTGGGGTCTGGTTTCTGGAAGATTCCTCTAACGCAGGCCAAGTGCCTGCCGTGCTGGGGCGGGCACTTCCGACAGCTCTCTGAGGTAGGAAGGGCGACTGTCCCCGTTTCAAAGGGAAGGATGCAGAAGGCAGGTGCTGGAGGCCTCCAGCATCAGCTGGACGGGGCGGCGCCTGGGCTGAGGGTGCTGCAGGTGGGGCGGAGAGAGGTCCCCACCCCAAACCCTGACCCTCAAGGAGCTCCTTGACCGCCCGGGTGTCTAGAGATGAACACCCACATGCAAGGCGGCTTCCGTAAGCATAAATGCAAAAACCACAGGACGTCGAACCACAAGCACGTGAGCTGTGTTGTGGTGTAAACCGTCTTCAACCAGTGTTTCTTTTTTGTGTTAACATTTTTAAATTTTATTTATTTTTAACTGGAGAATGATTGCTTTACAGTATCGGGCTGGTTTCTGCCATACATGAACATGAGTCAGCCGCAGGCATACGAACACCCCTCCCTCTGGAGCCTCCGTCCCACGCCGCCCCCCCCTCTAGGTCACCACCAAGCACTAGTGTGAGCTCCCTCCACCATCCAGCGAATCCCGCCGGCTGTCCATGCAGCATACGGTAAAGTGTGCGCTTCGACGCTGCCTCCTCCATCTGTTCCCCCGCCCATTCCCTCACGGTGTCCACAAGCCTGTACTCTCTGTCTGCGTTGCTGTTACCGCCCTGTGAACAGGTTCACTGGTACCATCTTCCTAGAGTCCATATATATGTATTAATATACAGTACCTGTTTTTCTCTTTCTGACGTGCTTCGGTCTGAATAGGCTCTATGATCATCTACCTCATTAGAACTGATTCAGATCTATTCTTTTACAGCAGATTAATAATCCATTTGATGCGTGTACCACAACCTCTTTATTCGTTCAGCGGTTGATGGGCATCTCGGCTGCTTCTGTGTCCTAACCATTGTAAACAGCGCTGCAGTGAGCACTGGGGTCCCTCAACCGCTGCTTTCAAGGTTGTCTCCCTTCCATTCCTGAATGTGATGCCATATAATATCATTATCATATGCTTAAAATCCTCTTTATATGAAGAGAGACTTAGAAAATTCATAGTTTGTATTTTGGTCCATGAGTATATATTAATCATTGTGAATATTTTATTACTTTTTAAGTTTTCTGGCTAACAATATTATCTTTTCACTTTTTCCCTCTTCTAACGGACATGAGTTTGAGCAGGCTCTGGGAGAGCTGGTGATGGACAGGGAGGCCTGGTGTGCTGCAGTCCATGGGGTCGCAGAGAGTCAGACATGACTGAGCGACTGAACTGGACACTTATTTTTACTCCATCTTATATCTTACCCCTTTCAAATTCCACATAGTTTTCCCACATTAAAGCTTTCGTGTCATTTACGCCTTGTCCATCCTTGACTTTCTGCTGTGTGCTGGACTCTGACTCTTTAGTAAGTAAATCGTGGAAGTGCAGCCTTGTTACAGCTGTTTCTGAATATAAGCGAAGAGGAAGCTGTGCTCAGTGCCCACTTGTTTGATAATATGAACTAGAAATTCTCATAAGCACAGATAAGCGAGAGAGAGAAGCAATGAAGGCTTTCTCTCAGCTCAAAACTAAGCAACCAACAAACGTGGAGGGTAATTGCACCCACGGGGAAGCAGCCCAGCCCGGAGCCCGGTGCCGGGGGGAGAGGCTGAAGGACAGCTTGTCTCCTCTGCCCTCCCCTCCTGCTCTCCGTTCCCCCCTCCTGCTCTCCGTCCTCCCCTCCTGCTCTCCGTCCTCCCCTCCCCGCTCTTCATCCTCCCCTCCCCGCTCTCCATCCTCCCC
>SJXO01005200.1:0-64800 GCA_006408615.1 Connochaetes taurinus | reverse complement strand
CGGGGAGCGGGAGGGGAAGGAGGGAGGGGAGGATGGAGAGCAGGGGGGAGGACGGAGGGGAGGACGGAGAGCAGGAGGGGAAGGACGGAGGGGAGGACGGAGAGCAGGGGGGAGGACGGAGGGGAGGACGGAGAGCAGGTTGTCCCCAAGCCATGTGCCCGAGTGACACCTGAGTCACAGCGACTGAGAGTGAGGAGGAGGGGACTCAGAGGGGCCTGAGCGAGCTGCCCCCTGGTGAGTGGCCAGCACTGCTGGGAGCCCCCAAAGCTGGGCAGGGAGGAACCACACAGGCCGAGAGTGGGCCAAGCGATCAGAGGCGATGAGGCCAGAATGCGGGCAGGGGTCACACCCGAGGCACCGGGCAGGCTCTGAGTGGGGTGTCCTTCCTTCTCCATGGCCTGCCCTCTGCATCCAGGTGATAGCACTCTGAACCTTAAATTTTCTCCACCTTATATGTGTCCCTTTACATGAAACACAGATATTAAGATACAGTCAGAAGAAAAACATATTTCATCCTATTAAAGATTGTGACCTCATACATTAAAATTTAAAATCTGAAGTATCTAAGCTATTTAAAATATCAGCTCTACAGTATTAAGGAATTACTGGAAATCTCCCTGAGCTTGCTCAAACTCATATCCATTGAGTCAGTGATGCCATCCCACCATCTCATCCTCTGTCATCCCCTTCTCCTCCTGCCCTCAATCTTTCCCAGCATCAGGGTCTTTTCTAATGAGTCAGCTCTTCGCATCAGGTGGCCAAAGTATTGGAGCTTCAGCTTCAGCATCAATCCTTCCAATGAATACCCAGAGTTGATTTCCTTTAGGACTGACTGGTTGGATCTCCTTGCAGTCCAAGGGACTCTCAAGAGTCTTCTCCAACACCACAGTTCAAAAGGGTCAAATCTTCAGTGCTCAGCTTTCTTTATAGTCCAACCCTCACATCCATTCATGACTACTGGAAAAACCACAGCTTTGACTAGACAGACCTGTGTCAGCAAGGTGATGTCTTTGCTTTTTAATATGCCATCTAGGTTTGTCATACTTTTCCTTCCAAGGAGCAAGCCTGTTTTAATTTCATGGCTGCCATTACCATCTACAGTGATTTTGGAGCCAAGAAAAGAAAGTCAGTCACTGTTTCCACTTTATCTATTTGTTGTGAAGTGATGGGACTGGATGCCATGATCTTAGTTTTCTGAATGTTGAGTTCTAACCCAGCTTTTTCACTCTGCTCTTTCACTTCCATCAAGAGGCTCTTTGTTTCCTTTTTTGCTTTCTGCCATCAGAGTGGTATTATCTGCATATCTGAGGTCATTGATATTTCTCCCAGCAATCTTGATTTCAGCTTGTGATTCATCAGCCTGGCACTTTCTGTGATGTACTCTGCATATGAGTTAAATAAGCAGGGTGACAATATACAGTCCTGATGTACTCCTTTCCCAGTTTTGAACCTGTCCATTGTTCCATGTCTGGTTCTAACTGTTACTTCTTGGCGTGCGTACAGATTTCTCAGGAGACAAGTATGGTGGTCTGGTATTCCCATCTCTTTAAGAATGATCCACACAGTCAAGGACTTTAGCGTAGTCAATGAAGCAGAAGTAGATTTTTTTTTTTTTTAACTCTCTTGCTTATTCTATGTTCCAACGGATGTTGGCAATTTGATCTCTGGCTCCTCTGACTTTTCTAAATCCAGCTTGTACATCTGGAGTTTCTCAGTTCATATACTGTTGAAGCCTGGCTTGAAGGATTTTGAACATTACCTATTAGCATCTGAAATGAGTGCAACTGTATGAGAATTTAAACATTCTTTGGCATTGCCTTTGTTTGAGATTGGAAAGAATACTGACCTTTCCCAGTCCAGTGGCCACTGCTGAGGTTTCCAAATTTGCTGCTGTATTGAGTTGAGCACTTCAACAGCATCATCTTTTAAGGTATGAAATAGCTCAACTGAAATTCCATCATTCCTCTAGCTTTGTTTGTAGTAACGCTTCCTAAGGCCCAGTTGACTTCACACTCCAGCATATCTAGCTCTAGGTGAGTGAGCACACCATCATGGTTATCCAGGTCATTAAGACTTTTTTAATATAGTTCTTCTGTGTATTCTTGCCACCTCTTCTTAATATCTTCTGCCTCTGTTATGTCCTTGCCATTTCTGTCCTTTATTGAGCCCCTCTTTGCATGAAATGTTCCCTTGGTATGTAATTTTCTTGAAGAGATCTCTAGTCTTTCCCACTCTATCATTTTCCTCTATTTGTTTACACTGATCACTGAGGAAGGCTTTCTTATATTTCTTTGCTACCCTCTGGAACCCTGCATTCAGTTGGATGTATCTTTCCCTTTCTCCTTTGCCTTTCACTTCACTTCTTTTCTTAGCTATTTGTAAGAACAGTATGAATACTATCATGGCTGTGCTTTAAAATAAATTTCTTATATTTTAGAGGTGCATATTGAAACATTTCTAGGCAAAACTGATTTCTGGAATTACTTTGCAAATAATATAGAATGATTATCAGATAGCTGTATGGATAGAATGTCATCAGCCAAATGACATTCTCATAACTGATTGATGGGGAAGTGGGTTTATTATACTCTTCTGTATACTTTTGTATTTGTGTAACATTTTCCATATTAGAATGTTTCAGTGAACAGAAAGTTGAGCGGCATCCTGTATCACGCACCAACTTGTAGGAAATAAGCCCAACTTCTGACTTTTGGAAGCTGGGGGTAGATGTTCTTTCTGTGCCTCAGTTTGGTTGGTTTTAATCTGTGGGTGTTAATAGTGCGGCCCTTCACAGGGTCACCGTGGAGATGGCGCGAGCTGTGGTGTGTAATACGTTGCCCGTGTGCTGCGTGTAAACCCTCCATGGGGGCCTCAGGCACAGTGGAGCCCTCCACAGACTGTGGTCCATACTGCTGACGCTCACACAGGCACAACCTCTGTGTTCATTTTCCACCGAGAACTTCTTACATTGGTGATTACTGTGTGGAAAAAGCCCTTCGCTTTGAAAGCATTTTAGAATCAATAGTTATCTTTTCTATTTTAAAATCAAAACTTGAATCGATTTAGTAATTAGTGACTTCTGTGACTTGTAACATTGAATATATTTTGAAAAGTATTTCAAGAAATGATATAAAAATGGGTTTAAAACTTGCTGGAAATATATTAACATAATTTTTTTTTTCCTTCAGAGCAGGAGAGCTTAGATTAGTAGATTAGATTTAATTGCTTTTCATTTCTCTTTTTTTTTGGTGCAAAGCATAAATAACTACATTTTTTCCCTCTAAATACAACTGCTGAAGGGCCACTTACATTCTGTCCTTCCCTAACGCCTGAGCTGCAGCTTCTGCAGTTGCACGAGCAATCGTACCCGGCTCTTTTCCACAGTATTTAAATCCTGACCCAGGGCTGTGCCACAAAAGGAGCTGGGGATTTGGACAGTTGCCTTTTCTACAGAACCCGTGTTCACTGACACGGGTGGGAGGTGGGAGGGCTGTGGGATCGGGCGCTGCGCCACCCACATCCTTTCCCTGTGTGCCGTCTGCTCTTCCCTTTCCTGCACCTTGGAACTAACACCACCACCCAGGAAACCGGTCATTATTTCATTGGTGAGAAATGGCAAAAGTGGTTTCCACAAGGTTGACCTGCTTTGTATACTCACTGTGCCTGGCAAGGAGGGATGGAAAGAGGAGAGCAGACTGAGCTTTGGGAACAGCAGGTTAGGATTTAGCAGGTGAGCAGGAGCAGTGAGCACTCAGTGCCACATGCGAGAGCCAGGTCAGCTCTGGGGAGGGTGTGTGCATTCTGACGGCAGAGCTGGGAGGGCTTCCTGGGCAAGAGGGTTAAACAGGCTTGGCGTCTGGTGCCAAGAAAGGAAGCAGGCGTGAAAAAAAAGGTAAGAAGATGTGGAGCGCACAGCATTGTCCATGTGCATCTGGAGAGAGGGCGAGGCTCCGCTTAGACCTGTTGGTCTAAAATAAATAATACTGAATTGTGCCTCACACGCTCGCTGTGTGGGCTGCCCGCTTTCAGGTTCACTGCCTAAGCAGACCCCAGCGTCAGGAGCTCGGAGGGCAGGACCCTGTGCAGAGGACCAGTGGGAGTGGATGACAGCGAACAGCACGCAGATACTGGTGTCTCCTCAGTCCCCTCTGTCTTCCCATCTCTCACCTTCATATTTGTGAAGTCACCTCCATGTGCAGTTGCCAAGGGATTTTTCAAATGAACTGACACATTTGTAAAACTCAGGAGGCCTGCTTGACGCAGACCCTGAGTAGACTGGTGCCGGATGGGCGGGTTGCCCGGCCTGCATGTTCACGCGGCTGGACAGGCAGGTCTGGGCTGTGGCTCGAGGGCCGCGTGTGAAAGTGCCTCGGTTCTGCAGGCGGGCACCCTGCTTCAGGACCCGGCTCCGTGTGTTAAACGGTCACACCTTCCTGGCTTCCATCACAGACACCCCTCCCGGATTGAAAAAGCTCATTCTCTTAAAAGGAAGCTGGAAGCAGGTGTGTCCATGTGAGCTCCGGAGCACCTCCTGCGTGAGGGTCACTGCTGCGTCCATGCTCTCACAGCCCACAAACAACAAACGGCAGCTGGTCACTGGGCCCATGGTGGTGGGGAACGTGAGCTGCTGGGGAGAGGAGAGGTCAGCAGGGAGGGGCAGGAGAAGCCTCGTCTGAGAAGGTGCTGGAGGATCTTCCCAGGCAGAGGGTCTTTCCTTCTCCAATGCATGAAAGTGAAAAGTGAAAGTGAAGTCACTCAGTCGTGTCCGACTCTTAGCAACCCCATGGACTGCAGCCCACCAGGCTCCTCCGTCCATGGGATTTTCCAGGCAAGAGTGCTGGAGTGGGGTACCATTGCCTTCTCCGAAGGGCAGCCAAAGTGCTCCTTCATGGGAAGCAGGAGGGAGGAAGCCTGAGGTGTGGGGAGCACGCCAAGTCCTCGTGGGATCCGCTGATTTGACGGTCCCAGGACTGCCCCCACTGTGCTGTGGGAATTGATCTTATGGGTGACAGAGAAGGATAGCACGTGTAAGTGGGGATCATGCCAGTACAGCTGAAACCAGAAGAGAGGGTGCCCAGCCACCCCGACTATGTGGCCACGTAGAGACCCAGAAGAGGAGCATCTCTGTTTCCATGACGATGCCAGCCTGGTGCAGGAAGTGCACTGGCCCAGTGTCCCAGCCATGGGCCCGGACCTGTCCTCAGTGAAGCCACCCCCCGGCAGGCTGGCCGCTCTCCAGCACCACAGCTGGACCCAAAGCAACACCCCTGGGCAGGGTCTGGTGCTCAGAGCATCGCACAGACAGGACACAGCACCCGTGGCCAGAGGGCGCACACAGGGCAGAGCAGAGAAGTGGGTGGAGCCGAGAGGAGCGAACTTCATGGGACGCCTGGGCCACAGGGCTCTGGGTGGTCTCAACTAGATGGTGCTCCAGAACACGCAAGTCACGTACACACCCCACTGCATCTTGCACACACACACGTGCACACGTGTACACACACACGCACATACACGTCCACACACACGCACAGGCACACACATGCACACACGCGCACACAAACACAGGCACACACACTGCTTTACGTCCTCTCCACATTCCCTTTCCCAACAGCCCCAGGTACTCAGGCCTCCCAGTGTCCACTCCTGGAAACGCTACCTCCAGTGACCCCCACCCTGGCCCCACCCTGTCCTCTTACAGTCATTTCTCACGTCCCTGGGACAGTGCTGACCTTGCTTCAGGGGTCTCGCAGGATGCCACCTGGTAGCCCAGGGCGACTGTGGCCCCCAGATGGAGCCGGCCCAGCAGGGGCCCTGCCTGAGTCTTCCCACGACTCACTCTGGCTGCTGTTCATAAGGACGCATCCATGATCTCTTCTGGCCTCATGGTGATGCGCTCTGTGGGTTTTGTGAGACTCTGTTAGGAGACTTTTGAGAATATGCGCGCAGTGATGTCACTAAAGATGTCCTGTGCTGCTGCTGCTGCTGCTGCTAAGTCGCTTCAGTCGTGTCTGACTCTCAGCGACCCATGGACTGCAGCCCACCAGGCTCCTCCATCCATGGGATTTTCCAGGCAAGAGAGCTGGAGTGGGCTGCCATTGCCTTCTCTGAAAGGTGTCCTGTACCCAGTGCTAATAGTTCAGTTCAGTTCAGTCACTCATTCGTGGATGACTCTTTGTGACCCCATGAACCACAGCACGCCAGGCCTCCCTGTCCATCACCAACTCTCGGAGTTTACTCAAACTCATGTCCATCGAGTCGGTGATGCCATCCAGCCATCTCATCCTCTGTCCGCTTCTCCTCCCGCCTTCAATCTTTCCCAGCATCAGGGTCTTTTCCAGTGAGTCGGTTCTTCGCATCAGGTGGCCAAAGGATTGGAGTACTAATATTTACTGTCTATTTAAAAACATTTAAATCGCAGACACCATCTTTCTCAGACTGCTCCCTTTTGTCTCAGAAATTAGTTTAGAAAATAATCAAGCCCACACCTCCTAGGACATAGAGACTCACAGTTGGGATTACCGCCGTTAGAAGCTATGCAGGTTCATATTGGAAGAGTGACAAACAGCATCCTTTTTCCCAATTCCCCTTGATTTTGGGGGAAAACTTTTAATTTACATCGTGATTAAACGATGGCATCTGAGCTTGCCTTCCTGCCTCCTCTCCTCCTTCCGTGTGCCTTGCACGCACCTATGGCGTGAGTGCGGGGAGACTGTTCTCCACGCTCATCTCAGTTATCTGGTGAGTGTTTCCAGAGATCTTTGTATCATAATCTTAATTTAATGAAAGGGGTAAAAGGTTTAAAATTCCCCCAAGAGCATGGACGTGAGTTTTCACCCGCAGCAGTGTTTTCCGGGTGGATGCGGGCCACGCTCCCACGTGTCCCCGCCTCCGGACATGCGCAGAGCGGTAGGCCGGCGCCCGCGTCTCCTTCCTGTAGCCCCGTCCCCGCCTTGGAAACGCCGAGCAGAGCGCACGCCGGGCGCTCCCGCGGCGCAGCCACGCGCCCGCTGGACTGGCTGTGCCTCAGCTGGCCCAGACCGGCGTGTCCCTGCAAGCCCTGGGCCTCTGCCGCCTCCTCCAGCGGAGCGAGATCTGGCTGCAGCGCCGGAAATGGGGCTATTTTCTGGGAAATGGAAAGCTTTCCAGGTGGAAAACCTAGTCTTTCTGGGAAGAAAGAGCTACAAAATCATGTTGCCGCACGTTCTGCAGGGGCGCCATGGGCCTGGCAGGGCCTCTGAGACCCCATTCTCTGCGCTGATCTCCGCTGTCTGCACGTGCTGAGTCTGCTGGGAGCTGTCTTCACGTGTTCTGCAGTCCTGGGGTGAAGTCTCTCTTCTCATTGATTTTTTTTCCTTTCGTTGAATATTTGGCTTTTTCTTAATGACTGCTGTTGACTAAAATAAAAAGTACAACTTGAGAGTTGAGAATTAAGTTGTATTCGGGGCAAAACGAGGACTGCAGCCTGGGAGGCAGCACCTCAGATAGCTCTCAAGAGACGGATCCAAAGCAGCAGTGGGGGAAGGAAGGCCAGTATAGACGGTTTTGGTGAAGGGGGAGTTCAGCAGCACGTGAACCGTGAAACGCTCCTTTTACAAAAGGCTTTTTGTTAGTCATGAGGATCTGATGTCACCGTGAAGGGATTCAGCGCTTCTCTAGATGTGAGGAGATGCAAGGGCTGAGATCATAAAATCTGTTCCTAAAAACATCCAACTATCTAAAGACCCATCCCACCAGATTCCCTGGAACACAGAGTGCCTCACTCCACCCTGAACCCCCTCGGGGATTACTGAAGGTCAGCAGCTATGGCGGCACAGGGCTCCCTCTCCGCAGAGGCAGGCGGCAAAGGCCTTGCTCTTCAGTCTTCTGCAGCACTCTTGGTAAGTGCCAGCTTGTGGATGACACTGTGTATCATCAATTTTATATTATTGATTTTTTTCCTCAAAAAACTAGTGATCACATTAACTCCAAGGATAGCGTAACAAAGCAAAACCCTTTCCTTTAAGGGAAGAGCGTCTGAGTGCGCGTGTGCTTGGCCTTCAAGGGAAGAACGTCTGAGTGCGCCTGTGCTTGGCTGTAAGCAGCCAGGCGGAAGGGCTTCCCTGGTGGTTCAGTGGTCAGGAACCCACCTGCCAATGAAAGAGATGCGGGTTTGATCCCTTGGAGAAGGAAATGGCCACCCACTCTAGCATTCTTGCCTGGAAAATACTGTGGACAGAGGAGCTTGGAGGGCTATGGTCCATGGGTCACTAAAGAGTCGGACAACATTTAGTGGCTAAACAACAGCAAAACAGATAGAAATGTTAGAAGGGAGGCAGGAAGCGGGGAGAGGCAGAGCTGGGGCTGGAGGAGGCGAGGCGCCCCTTTATGTGCAGCCTTTGGAAGGGTCTAAGAGGAGACTCCACATTCTGTCACGACCCAGATAATCATGATGATCTGATCACTAGTCTAGAGCCAGACATCTTGGAATGTGAAGTCAAGTGGGCCTTAGAAAGCATCACTACGAACAAAGCTAATAGAGGTGATGGAATTCCAGTTGAGCTGTTTCAAATCCTGAAAGATGATGCTGTGAAAGTGCTGCACTCAATATGCCAGCAAGTTTGAAAAACTCAGCAGTGGCCACAGGACTGGAAAAGGTCAGTGTTCATTCCAGTCCCAAAGAAAGGCAATGCCAAAGAATGCTCAAACTCCCGCACAATTGCACTCATCTCACACAACAGTAAAGCTCAAAATTCTCCAAACCAGGCTTCAACAATATGTGAACCGTGAACTTCCTGATGTTCAAGCTGGTTTTAGAAAAGGCAGAGGAACTAGAGATCAAATTGCCAACATCCGCTGGATCATGGAAAAAGCAAAAGATTTCCAGAAAAACACCTATTTCTGCTTTATTGACTATGCCAAAGCCTTTGACTATGTAGACCACAACACACTCTTGAAAATTCTGAAAGAGATGGGAATACCAGACCACCTGACCTGCCTCTTGAGAAGTCTGCATGCAGGTCAGGAAGCAACAGTTAGAACTGGACATGGAACAACAGACTGGTTCCAAATAGGCAAAGGAGTACATCAAGGCTGTATATTGTCACCCTGCTTATTTAACTTATATGCAGAGTATATCATGAGAAACGCTGGGCTGGAAGAAGCACAAGCTGGAATCAAGATTGCCGGGAGAAATATCAATCACCTCAGATATGCAGATGACACCACCCTGATGGCAGAAAGTGAAGAGGAGCTAAAAAGCCTCTTGATGAAAGTGAAAGAGGAGAGTGAAAAAGTTGGCTTAAAGCTCAATATTCAGAAAACGAAGATCATGGCATCTGGTCCCATCACTTCATGGGAAATAGATAGGGAAACAGTAGAAACAATGTCAGACTTTATTTTGGGGGGCTCCAAAATCACTGCAGATGGTGACTATAGCCATGAAATTAAAAGACGCTTACTCCTTGGAAGAAAAGTTATGACCAACCTAGACAGCATATTCAAAAGCAGAGACATTACTTTGCCGACTAAGGTCTGTCTAGTCAAGGCTATGGTTTTTCCAGTGGTCATGTATGGATGTGAGAGCTGGACTGTGAAGAAGGCTGAGCACCAAAGAATTGATGCTTTTGAACTGTGGTGTTGGAGAAGACTCTTGAGGGTCCCTTGGACTGCAAGGAGATCCAACCAGTCCATTCTGCAGGAGATCAACCCTGGGATTTCTTTGGAAGGAATGATGCTAAAGCTGAAGCTCCAGTACTTTGGCCACCTCATGCGAAGAGTTGACTCATTGGAAAAGACTCTGATGCTGGGAGAGATTGGGGCAGGAGGAGAAGGGGACGACCGAGGATGAGATGGCTGGATGGCATCAGGGACTCGATGGACGTGAGTCTGAGTGAACTCCGGGAGATGGTGATGGACAGGGAGGCCTGGCGTGCTGCGATTCATGGGGTTGCAAAGAGTCAGACACGACTGAGCGAATGAACTGAACTGAACTGAACTGAACTGAAGAGGAGACTCCAGGCAGTGTCAGGGAGCAGCCCAGCAGGGGGAGGGTGGTGCAAAGGCCCTGAGGCAGGCCCACACTGAGGCACTTAGAGATACTGTCAACAGGCCCCTGGGGCTTCAGAAGACTGCAAGAGGGAGAGAGTTTTACGGAGGAGGTTGGAGAGATAGCAGGGCAGGAATCCCAGATGGTTCAGGGTGTGTGTGTAACACGTTTGAGAGCTCTGGCTCTTGCCTCGAGTGTGACGGGAACCACTGGCAGTGCTGGGCAGAGAGGTGATGCATCCGGACGGGCATTTTACGAGGTTTCTGGGGCTGTGGGGGGAGAAGGACTGCGGACGTGGAGGGAGGGAGTGTGGAGGACCTGGCTGGAAGCCCTGGGAATGAAGAGCCCACGGGGGACCAACAAGATGCTGGTGGAGATCAGGGGGCGTCAGGTCGCCACTGGGACAGGGAGGGGCTTTCGCTGGCTGCTGGGCTCGCTGCAGGTCCAGCAGGTGTGTGGACAGGCCATCCTGTGTTCAGCAGAGACACATCCTAAACCCCACCTCCCAAGACCGTCTGTGGCCTGGAGTGTGGCTGGGCCAGGGAGCCTCTCAAGTATTCGAGTTCTCAAGCCCTGTCATTTCTAATGTGTGCCAGCCTTGTGCTCTGAACGCAAGAGGCCACCTTTATTGCCTGGAGCACACAGGAGAAGAGCAGCCCTCCCAGATGGTGACCTCGGGCGGGCCTTCTCAGCCTGTGTTGGTGACGGACATTTGACATTAAGGATTCTTCAAAGATCTGATTCAGAAGTCTACACTCTGGGTACCATGTTCACCTGTGACCTGATCGTGACCTCAGAAACAGCAAACAGAACAAGATTACCAGCTCACCTGTTCTTACAGGCAGAGGCCTCAGTGTCAGGATGGCAGGAATCCTTACACACACACATGTGCACACACACATGCACACACAACTCATGCACATGCACACAGACACACACACATACCTGCACGCACAGGTGCACACACAGTGCACACACAGGCACATGCACATACATGCACATACATGCACACACAATGCACACAGGCACATGGGCACACGTGCACACAGGCACACACACATGCACACATATGTACACACATGCACACATATGTGCACACAAGCACACACAGGCACACATGTGCACACAGGCACATGCACACACAATGCACACAGGCACGCACACACATGCGCACAGGTGCACACACATGCACACACTGTGCACACAGGCACGTGCACACACATGCACTGTGCACACACATGCACACACATGTGCACGTGCACACACAGACACACATGCACACAGGCACATGCACACACTGCACACAGGCACACACACAATACACACACAGGCACACACACACATGCACGCACAATGCACACACATGTGCACACAGGCACACATAGATGCACACACATGCACACACATGCACACACAGGCGCACACTTGCACACACAATGTGCACACTTGCACACACAATGTGCACACACACAGGCACACACAATGCACACAGGCACACGGGCACACATGTGCACACAGGCACACACACATGCACACATATGTGCACACAAGCACACACAGGCACACATGTGCACACAGGCACATGCACGCACACGTGCACACAGGCACATGCACATACATGCGCACACAGGCGCACACACACGCACAGACTGTGCACACAGGCATGTGCACACACACGCACTGTGCACACACATGCACACACACGCGCACGTGCACACACAGGCACACACAGGCACATGCACACACAATGTGCATACAGGCACACACACAATACACACACAGGCACACACACATGCACGCACAATGCACACACGTGCACACAGGCACACATAGATGCACACACAGGCACACACACAGTGCGCATGCAGGCACACATGCACACACAGGCACACACATGCACACCCAGGCACACACACACACACGTGCACACACAGTGCACACACACAGGCACGCACACACAGGCACACACAGGGGCACACACACATGCACACACAGGTGCACATTTGCACACACAATGTGCACACAGGTGCACACACAGGCACACACAATGCACAACCAGACACACACACATGCACATATCTGCACACACTGCACACACAAGGCACACACTTGCACACACAATATGCACACAGGCACACACAGTGTGCACACAGGCACACACACAGGCAGGCATGGGGGCCCTGAGTGATGTCCTCCCAGCCCCCCGAAGTGACTGCCCCTCTTCTCCGTTCTCCTGGGGAGCAGAACAGAAGCCAGAGCCTCAGCGTCCTTGGCCGGGAATCTGTATCTGACATAAAGAATCCAAACAGACAGCCAAGAAGCCAGAAACGTGGAGTATGCTCACTTGAGCTCATGTTAGGGGAAAGTATGCTCACTTCAGCTCATGTTAGGGGATGAAGGTCTGTATTAAGGGAACCCCGGGGTGCTGTGTCACATGCTTCCTGCTGTCTCCTCAGTCCTGAGCTGGCCTGGCAGGCGAGAGGCCTGGAGTCCTGGCCAAGCTCAGGCAGGGCTTTGGGCCATGGGAGGTCGTGCTCTATTTTCTTTATTAATTGATTTTTCACAGTTTTATGTGCTCTTTGTGAGCCAGGAACTTCCAGATGTACAAGCTGGGTTTAGAAAAGACAGAGGAATCAGAGATCAAATTGCCAACATCTGTTGGATCATAGTAAAAACTAGAGAATTCCAGAAAAAAAAATCTATTTCTGTTTCATTGACTATACTAAAGCCTTTGATTGTGTGGATCACAACAAACTATTAGAAAATTCGTAAGGTGTGGGAATACCAAACCACCTGCCTACTAAGAAACCTGTATGCAGGTCAAGAAGCAAGTTAGAACTGGACATGGAACAACAGATGGCTTCAAAATTGGGAAAGGAGTACGTCAAGGCTGTATATTGTCACCCTGCTTATTTAACTTATATGCAATGTATATCATGCAAAATTCTGGGCTAGATGAAACACAAGCTGGAATCAAGATTACCTGGAGAAATATCAATAACCTCAGATATGCAGATGACACCACTCCAATGGCAGAAAGCAAAGAGGAACTAAAAGTGAAAGAGGAGAGTGAAAAACCTGGCCTAAAACACACCATTCAGAAAACTAAGATCATGGCATCCAGTCCCATCACTTCATGGGAAATAGATGGGGAAACAGTGGAAACAGTGAGAGACTTTATTTCCTTGGGCTCCAAAATCACTGCAGATGGTGACTGCAGCCATGCAATTAAAAGGTGTTTGCTCCTTGGGAGAAAAGCTATGACCAACCTGCTGCTGCTGCTAAGTCACTTTAGTCGTGTCCGACTCTGTGCGACCCCATAGACGGCAGCCCACCAGGCTCCCCCATCCCTGGGATTCTCCAGGCAAGAACAATGGAGTGGGTTGCCATTTCCTTCTCCAGTGCATGAAAGTGAAAAGTGAAAGTGAAGTCGCTCAGTCGTGTCCGACTCTTCGAGATCCCGTGGACTGCAGCCCACCAGGCTCCTCGGTCCATGGGATTTTCCAGGCAAGAGCACTGGAGTGGGGTGCCATCGCCTTATCCATGACCAACCTAGACAGCGTATTAAAAGCAGAGATGAGGACCAAGGTCCTTCTAGTCGATTTTTCAAGCAGTCACGTATGGATGTGAGACATGAACCGTAAAGAGAGCTGAGCTTCAAGGAATTGATGCTTTGGAACTGTGGTATTGAAGACTCTTGAGGGTCCCTTGGACTTCAAGGAGATCAAACCAGTCCATCCTAAAGGAAATCAACCCTGGATATTCATTGGAAGGACTGAAGCTGAAGCTCCAATGCTTTGGTCCTAATGCGAAAAGCCAAGTCATTGGAAAAAACCCCCAAGGCTAGGAAAGATTGAAGGCAGGAGGAGAAGGGGACAGCAGAGGATGAGATGGTTGGATGGCATCACTGACTCAATGGACATGAATTTAAGCAAGCTCCAGGAGATAGTGAAGGACAGGGAAGCCTGGTGTGCTGCAGGCCATGGGGTCACAGAGCTGGATACGACTGAGTGACCGAACAACAACACAGTGTAGTCTGCAACGTCCTGTATCGATTTTCTTAGAGACTGCCTGCACGCATGGAGAACCAGGTAGGGACGCGCTTCTTGTCTCTTCTCTGCTTGTCTGATCCTTTTGGGCTCACCTCAAATGTGCCAGATGTATGATTAAAGGACAGGCCTTCCCTTCCTACTTATCCTATCCCTAAATCTGCCACATGGTAGGACTCGGGAGCACCTTTTCCTGGAAGTAAGTCACTGTATGTGATACAGAACGTGCGGCGCTCACAGCAGGAGAAGTGCGGTGAAGCCGGCATGCGGTGCTCACGGTGGCTGCCGTCTGTACACACAGACTTCTCACCAGGGCACCTATCATCTCTAACGTTGAGGTGACGGCCACAGGTGCCTTTGCAGGCACTGGTGAGACCCTGAGTGCTGTAGGGGCAGCAGGAGATGGTTCTGGCTGAGAGAACCACAGAGGACGCGGTTCCTGCAAGTGTGGAGGGGTGGGTGTCCAGGCAGAAGGCGCTGCAGGGGCAGAAGGTGGAGGTGGCCAGAAGCACAGGATTGTTCAGACGGCTGTGGTGCCGGATGGAGGGGAAGCGGAAGGGGAAAGCGCGCCACATGGTGAAGAGCTCCAAAGGCCGGCTAAGTGGGGAGGCCTCGCCATGGTGACTGGCTTCCAGGACATCGCTGACCTGGGAAAGGACAGGGCTCGGCTTTGAACAAGGAGGTTGGTTGGGATCTCTGTGCAGCCTGCAAGGTAGAAACAGAGGAATCCAAGTGAGAAAGGAGAGTGGGGAACAAAAACCAACTGGCAACAGCAACGAGCCCGCGCCTGCCTGGAGCAAAGCCTCACACCGTGGTCTCACTTAACTCTCCCAGCTTCTGCTAAGAGATGGGGCAGTCCTCAGCCAGGCCAAGGCCACACACAGAGCGCCAAAGCCCGTTTAGAAGAGCCCGTGGCCACTGGGCACTGATGGGAAATTCAAATGCGTGGTGTTTTCCCAGAAGCTCTTTTCTGTTGTATTTTACAGAATAATTGAGTTGGATTTTTAATAATCTTATGCTGCACCTCTGATGTTTTGGGAAGCACCGAGCAATGTTCCGCGTGAGATCACAGTGGTGGCTCAGCAAAGCTGAGACATCACGAAGCCCTAAAGCTGGGTCCTTACTGATGGCAGACAACACAGTCGGGTCTTGCCATCTCTTTGCTAAGATTTCAGCTCACTCTGTAGCCATCCCACTGTTCTGTGTGAACTGAGAAGGAGCTAAAGGGTCCTTTCTATTTGCCTTGCGGACGGATTGTTTGTCCCCCCCCCCCCCGGCCCCCTGGCTGCCCTACAGGTTTATCTTCATAATTATATTTTACATAGGCTAGTAATTAAATCAGCATGAATTCCCTAAACGTATCATGGCTGATTTCGAGGCAGAGGTGATACTAACACGTGAAGGGAAGCCTTAGTCCAGGATGGAGAGCTGCAGGGTGTCCTCCAGGCTGAACACAGGTCAGGAGGGAGGATGGTGGTACTTTGGAAATTCATGACAAAGAGGATTTTTTGGAAGAGTTTCTGTTATGATTTCCCAGGACCATGGGTGCGTGCTTAGGCACTCACACTGTCCGTCTCTTTGGATCGTCCCCGCCAGGATCCTCTGTCCGTAGGATTTTTCAGACAGGAATACGAGAGGGAGCTGCCATTTCCTCCTCCAGGGGATTTTCTCAACCCGGGGATCAAACGCGCATGTCATGTGTCTCCTACCCTGCAGATGGATTCTTTGCCCACTGAGCCACGGGGGAGCCCAGCTTAATCACCACTGGCTCCCATTCGCCAACCTAGTATTCACCATCATGTTTCCCAAACATAAAAAAACCAGAAAGTTTAGTGTTAGTGTTAAAGAGTGATTTTTGTTATACCTCTGGCTGTTTCTCAAGTTAAAACAAAAAAAGACTTGTGGGCTGTGTCGGTCAGTTGCTATGGCTTGGTCTAAATGTGGAAAGCTGGGCCTTAAAATGATAAATTTTGTGTTTCAACCAGAAATTTCCCCATTTTTTCTGCTCCTTTTCTTTTCTGCTACTTCTTCTATGTGGGTAGCTGGTCGCCTTTTGTGCAAATTAACTAAACACTAGCTCCACCCATCTCACTGGTTCTTTATGCAAAATGTGTGGAAATTAAGTTTTTGCGTTTCAAAGGGGGATTATATTTTCCTTACTTTCATCACTACCTTTCATTCCTAGTGAACAATGACAGAGAAGCTGATCATTTGCAGTTCAGAAAATAAAGTATTTCCATCCAAAGTAGGCATCTACAGGAATGAAATATATCTGGGCTTTGGGGAAATTGGAAAATGACCTCTTTTTAAACTCTGCTCCATATCTCACAGATCTATTTCTAGAGCTTTGGAATTCCCATCCGCTATCCCCCAACTCTCACCCCTGATTAATATTAATCAGAAGACTGAATCTGAAATGAATTTTCAAGCCAGGCCTTCAGAGCAAATAGATTCACGAACTCAAAGGGAATCCAGTGAGGCGGGAGCTACGATGCCGTCCTGAAGGCTCTGTTCTTGGTCATCCTCCCGTCTCATTTTTTCACGCCTGCTTCGAGGGTGGTGTCTGTTCCACGGCCTCATCTCCCATCTTTGCAGCTGAATCTCAGCTCCCTGTGCAGGCTTCTGGGATGCAGATGCCCAGCTGGCCCCCGGCCGGGTATTTCCATGTCAGTGACCCCGGATACCTCGAGCTCAGCGTCTCCCGACCACAGCCAGACTCCTCCTGCCAGCATCTTCTTGGGTTGAGTCCACACCGCTGGGTCGTGTCTCCCCGCTCTAGCTGGCCAGGTGCAGAGCGCAGTGCCCATCTGCCTGCCGGCACCCTCCCTGAAGGCGCAGCCACCTGGGCAGCCCCGTTTCCCCCATCCCAGGGGCATCCGCCCTCGGTTCCCCTGCAGCCCTTGTTTTTCACAATCTGGTCTGGAGTTGCGTTCACTTCTCACACAGCTTCCAGTATTCGTTCTAAAACGGAACGTAAAGCAGGCGCTCTAGGTCATTCGCGTGGGTTCAAGCCCAGTCTATTTGGTGACTTTGGGAATTCACTGACCTCTCTCAGTGTCGACGTCCCCACCTGAAATGATGGAAATGATCGCTGATGTGCAGGCTGCTGTGAAGATAAGCGGTGTGGCAAAGCCCAGGTGCCGTTTGGCGGGGGCCATCGAGGTGCGTGCAAGGCAGCTGTGGAATGGTCACTGTGGGCACTCCTCCTCGCTCAGACACTTTCCCGCACCGTCTCGCACATCAGTTGGACCTGGGGAGCCACTGCTCCCCCAGCCTCACCACACGCCTTTCACTGTGACCTCTAACCCCCCACCCGGGCCACTCCCCTTCACTCTGGTGGCAGGACAGTACCACCTGCCTTAGGCACTCTCCCCAGACCACTCTCTCCTCCCACATGGCACCCGCTCCCCCCATGCCATTCCTGCGCTGTCCCAAGCATCATCACATCAGAGGGTTGAGCATGCAGCCCGCAGACTCTGGCTCAGTGGCCCGCCCCTCACCCACCCCACCTGCCAGTGCCTCTGTGGAGCACTCCTGGGGCTTCCAGATGTGGCCCTAAAACCTCCGGGGTCTTAGACTTGCTCATCCTTATTGCACAGTTGGCGGAGATATTCAGGTCTTACCATGTGAACCCATCCAGGCTCCCAATGCAGGTTCCCAGGATTCCATTATCCCTGGGATGGATTATCCCCTTGGGGAGCATTGTCACATTTTAGGAGAAGCACAGACGTTGAAGTCAGAGAGATCTGAGTTTCCAGCCTCACTCTGCCATGCTTTATCTCTGTAAGCTTTTATTGAGCTCTGTGACTTTGCTGAGAATCACCTTATTAATCTATAAACTGGGCGCAGTGCTACAACCTGCCTTGCAGGGCTGCCAGAAGATTAGATGAGACACTGCTTGTCAGGCTATTATAATTCCTGAGGCATAACGAGGTGGTTGAGGGCTGGGCAGAGTTGCTGGACGTGCGATAGGTGATGCTCTCAGCAAACCCCAGCATGCCCGGGGCACCCAGGCCTGGCTCGGGGCCGTGTGTATGGCACCCCCAGAGCCAGACCCAGGCTCCAGGCACACCCACGATCGCTGTGTGGACCACTCCTGGCGCATCCGCGGAAGGGCTCGCATCCTTCAACGTCTCACTCCCTTCGCCGATGCCTTACTGAGGTCTGCGATCCCATCCTGCCGCCCTTTCCATGGTCATTGTTAAAGGTCAATGCGTTGGTGGCTTTCTGTGTACCGGGAACCACTCTTCATCTTTTATCCCTATTAAACTTAGTGCTTACCCTACCCTATGAGCTGTGGACCCTCCGCGACCAACATTCCACAGATAAGGAGTCATCACTCAAAGGGTAAATAATTTGTTGAAGTTCACAGAGCTGCAGAGCGCAGGCTCTTACCAGGTGAACTTATTCACGTGCTGAATTTGTGCAAAAGTCACCTGGACCCCCAACTGAGCACAGTAACGTTAGCCCATCCCGAGTCCCCAGAGGTCATACTCTGCACTTACGATACACCCTGCACTACTGTGTACTCTGCACCGACTGGATCCCCTGGGCCCACTCTCTGCCCTGCACCTACTGTGTACTCTGCTGCTGCTGCGGAGTTGCTTCAGTCGTGTCTGACTCTGTGCGGCCCCATAGACGGCAGCCCCCCAGGCTCCCCCGACCCTGGGATTCTCCAGGCAGGAGCACTGGAGTGGGTTTATACCCTGCACTACTGTGTCCTCTGCACCGACTGGATCCCCTGGGCCCACTCTCTGCCTGCACCTACTGTGTCCTCTGCACCGACTGGATCCCCTGGGCCCACTCTCTGCCTGCACCTACTGGGTGCTCTGACTGGATTCTGCTTTGATTGCTATTAGATCTCTTTGAACCCCAGGGAGAATATATCACTAAAATAAGAAAAGCCCCATATACTGAATTTTTTTGTATTAGACAGTGTACTGAGTCTCTCACTTACACCACCACATTTATCTCTAATGACAGCGTTCAAAGGTAGATGTCATTAGTCTCATTTTCAAAGAAAGAAGCTGAATTCTAGTTGCCCAAGATATTATAGGCGTGAAGTGATAAAGCGGGAATTTGAACCCAAGTCTGACTGACTACAAACGTCATGATTTTACTTACTATCTCTACCTTTTTTGTCATCTCTGCATCCCCTTTAGCATTTGGTCTGGCTTCTTGCCCCTCAGAAATGCCCCTAAGAATTTCTTCCAGGGTGATGTAGGTCCACTGTCTGTAGATGTCCACACCGTCATCAGAGGGCATGGAGTGTCTGCAGACCTTTCTTGATTGCCCACAACCTGAACCTCATTTCAGCTGTGACCTTTGACATTCAAAACTGGGTTTTGCCACATCTGCCGTGCACCCCACTCTTACTGGACTCCTGGAGGAACGATCCAGCCCGAACAAGACGAGTCCCTTCAGGGAGCAGACTGCCGTCCCCTCTGTGGCCTCAGGTCAGCATTGTGAGGAGTCTGGAATTGAGTCCGTCAAGGTCAGCCACAGCAGACAGTGCAGGGCTGTTTCCGTGGCCGGTTGATGTTACGAGGTTGTGTGAGCACCAGGCCGTGCCCTGACTGTCCAGCTTTCATCTCTGTATAAAGTAACAGAGAATGATTCTTGTTAGTTTGAGGCTCACTGGTGTTTGGAGGGGAAGATGGAGTAGGAGGAATCAGGCGTAGTATCTCTGTTGATGTCCTAGGATGCTGCATGGATATAAGTAAAGAAGAAGGCATCCACGCCTGGGGCTCAGGGCTCTGGCAAATGAGGGTTGGAGGGTGGGCTGGGGGCAGCACAGACACTGGGTCTCCACCCCGAACTACCTGAGAGGGCGGGTGTGGTCTTGGCCAGTCAGGCTGCTGCTGCTGCTGCTGCTGCTGCTGCTGAGTCACTTCAGTCGTGTCCGACTCTGTGACCCCATAAACAGAGCCCACCAGGCTCCCCCGTCCTTGGGATTCTCCAGGCAAGAACACTGGAGTGGGTTGCCATTTCCTTCTCCAATGCATGAAAGTGAGAAGTGAAAGTGAAGTTGCACAGTTGTGTCCGACTCTGAGCAACCCCATGGACTGCAGCCCACCAGGCTCCTCCACCCATGGATTTTCCAGACAAGAGGACTGGAGTGGGCTGCCATTGCCTTCTCCGCAGTCAGGCAGGGATGAGGCCAAACCCAGAAACAGAACGTGTGCATGTGCTGGAAGTGCAGGGGTTCAGTCCAGAGGCTGTGCTGGTTGGACCGCGGGTGTCAGTTTGGGTCTGGGCTCAAACTCCAGCCCCACTTCCCACCAGGGGCCCTTGATTAACCAAGTGAACCTTCCGAGCCCCAGTTTCAAGTAAGAAGCAAGGATACGAGACTTGTGCCACAGAATTGTCACGAGGGTTAAATTACACCGGGTGGCCACGGCGCATGTCACACAAGGGACGTGGACAGATGTTCCTCCTGCAGTCAGTCCAGCCGCTCAGTCATGTCCGACTCTTTGCGACCCCATGAATCGCAGCACGCCAGGCCTCCCTGTCCATCACCAACTCCCNTATTTCTCCCGGCAATCTTGATTCCAGCTTGTGCTTCTTCCAGTCCAGCATTTCTCAGGATGTACTCTGCATATAAGTTAAATTAACAGGGTGACAATATACAGCCCTGACATACTCCTTTCCCTATTTGGAACCAGTCTGTTGTTCCATGTCCAGTTCTAACTGTTGCTTCCTGACCTGCATACAGATTTCTCAAGAGGCAGGTTAGGTGGTCGGTATTCCCATCTCTTTCAGACTTTTCCACAGTTTATTGTGACCCACACAGTCAAAGGCTTTGGCATAGTCAATAAAGCAGAAATAGATGTTTTTCTGGAACTCTCTTGCTTTTTCCATGATCCAGGGGATGTTGGCAATTTGATCTCTGGTTCCTCTGCCTTTTCTAAAACCAGCCTGAACATCAGGGAGTTCATGGTTCATGTATTGCTGAAGCCTGGCTTGGAGAGTCCTGGCTCTCTCGGTCGCTGCCCCTGACCTTGGGCGTGGGGTAGCTCCTCTTGGCCGTGCTTCTGCGCGGTCCGTCACAGCTGCTGTGCTTCTATTCTCCTGAAATGTAGCGCCCTAGAAGTCAGCAGCATTCAGGAACTCAGGGAGATCTCGGAAACAAAAGGTGAAAGTAGAGTCAGGACCAAATTAAAGGGTGACAGGTGTCCTCTGTGCTCCTCGCAGGCTTCTGGGCTGTGAGCTGCTGTTGCTCCCGGGGGCCCATGTAAAGAAACCGTGCCGCAGGTCCTGCTGCTGGCTGTGTGCTCCTAACCCAGGGCCTGCTCAGTGTCTGTGTGCCAAACGCCCCTTCAGAAGTGGGGTTGCAGGCACGCGGAGGTCCGTCTGCCCCACACGGCTCAGCGTCCATCCACTCTGCATCAGGAGGATTCCCGCCGTCCTGCAGGGTGACCTGGGCTCAGTGTGAACATGCGTGTCGACCCCTCTTTCTGGGGAGCGAGTCAAGGACCACGTGGGTCTTAGAACCAGGACGTGGCATGTGGTCCAGCTGGAGCCTCAGGCCAAGGAGAGTTCCTGCTCTTCCATTTCCAAGGTGCAGGTGAGCATGCCATTTTCTCAAATACTGGAAGAGAGACTATTTATGGGAGCATCCTACCATTTGCCAAAAACAGGAGGGACACTGGTGATTCAGGTAAAAAAATGAATGTATCCACCTCTCCAAGGGCAATGGCGCGTCTCCTTTAGAAGTTACTAGTTTCAATAGGTTTTATATTTAAAAACACATTTGTGTGTTTCATCCTACCTTTTGAAAACCTTGCTTGTTCATGGTATGCTCGTCTCGTCTGAAGTCAGTTCCTCAGTCGTGTCTGACTCTGCGACCCCATGGACTGCAGCACCAAGGCTTCCCTGTCCTTCGCCCGGCTCCCGGAGTTTGCTCAGACTCACGTGCTTTGAGTCAGTGAGGCCATCCAACCATCTCATCTTCTGTTGTTCCCTTCTCCTCCCGCCTCCGTCTTTCCCAGGATCAAGGTGTTTTCCAATGAAATTGTTTGTTACCTATGACTGATGTATCTGTGTCCTCAATATAAGTAGGACATCAAAAGCCTTCTCAATTCACTGAAAATAAAAAAAGACCTCTGTCCACAGCATCATTTATGAAGGAAAAACATGCTGTGAACTAAAAAAGTTGTCTTTATGTGAGTTTGAGCAGAAATCATTTGGTCACTTAATTTGCTAGAAAATTCAAGTGAGTAGCAAAGGCAATCAGATCAAATGTTACAGTCGCAGCCACCATCATTATTAATGAAAATGTTTTATTTGTCGCCAGTAAAGAGAATTGGACATTTTATGAAGAATTTCAGAAAGTTAGAGTACGTGGGAACCACGCGATCCCTGGAGCAATTCAGTTATTAGTTTGTCCCGAACTTACCCTCTCCCTCCCTTCCTTCCCTCCCTCCCTTTCTTTCTTCCACAAAAACCATGCATTCGGGGCCTACTCCGTGGCAGACCCCATCTGTTCTAGGTTAGAATCCTACAGTGACTAAAGAGAAAGAACACACCGCGCAGAGACTGCCGCCTCCTGGGCTGCCGTTGGGGTGACCCGGCCCTTCAGCGGGTCGCAGAGTCACCACCTGTCACGCAGGACTGTCACATCCAGCCTCTGAGGAAGGCAGGCCTCGGCTGGGACGTCTCACCAAGCCTGGGTGTGAGGCAGTGCACTTGACTTTTGTCTCCTTCCAACTGGCTTCCGTGTGAATTTTTGAAGTTTATTTTTACTATTGTAAGAAATGAAGGATGTTCTCGGTCCATATTCTTTCTGGCTGGCTCCAGAAAAGATGATTATACCATCTATCATAAGTTTCCTGAAGTAGATTTTATTTCAGTCTCATTTTACCAGAAGTGCAACATATCCAGCCACTCCTGCAAATTTAATGGTTTGAACGATTTCCATAACTGTTATATTTTAACTGTAGAAGTGGTGCTAGTATCTGTGCAGTCTTCTTCTTTATTTTTAATTTTCTTCTACCGTAAGTATGCTTTGTACCTCGTTCTGCTTTCTGCCTAATTTGGCCAGGTCTGAAGTTTCTCATCAGCCAATGTCGATTGATAACAGTGTTGAGGACTCGGCAGTGGGAGGTAATTCCATCTCATACCCAACTGGGAGACAGGGCTATGACCGTGGCTCCCACAGGTGCTGGGTAAATTACCTTCTTTGTTCCAGTCAAGTGATTCATTTAACAGTAGAAGGTGATACAGTTATATTCCTAGTGTATGCTATCCCGTCACCATTTCTGATTTGTCTAAAAGATTGTAATCACATTTATCATTAAAAGGAGCAAAACTATCAAAAGACATATGTATAAGAGCATGGGAAATGTTGTTTTCTGTTTTGATTCGATAATTTCCAAGAACAATGCAGTGGGAACAATTTGTAAAGAGCAATGTTTGAAAAATGAAACAGAAATCGAAAACTAAAAAAGCTCCTGGAGACCCGTGCAAGATATGATTTGGAAAGACCAAGAAACAAAGGGTCAAAACAAACACATGCGTTTGGGAGGAAGTTCACTGGAGCCGGGCTCGCACTGCCCGGCCGGCTTCCTATGGCAGGACGCAGCGAGGCTCGGTTTGCCTGAGTAGCAAGTACACAGAGCGAGGGTATGAGATTATTTTAGGATGATGGACGGAAGTTTTAGGAAGGAGATCACAAGACCGTGGCGGGGCTCCTGAGAGCACCATGTTCAGAATCTGGCGGATTTTCTCCAGAGAACCGGGAGGAGATGCCCCATGCTTCAGAATGACCCAACGAAACAGGAGGGGTCGTCTTCCCTGTCCCCCGCTCACCTGACTGGCCTGGTGAGGGTCTGGTCCCTGGTTCTGAGAACACTCAGCAGGTGGTGACACCTCGTAGATGGGAAACTGTGTCTCGACTGTGAGCATGGGGCTCAAAACGACAGGACACCAAAGGAAATTTAGGAAATTGACGTGGATCAGGGTCTCGACGTCATGTAGCCAAAAAATATAATTCTACCACAGATTAAGCCAGTAAGATACGAAGAAAGCTGCAAGATAAAGAGAAATAAGGAAATTCTACCTGAATCCAGAGAGCTTGAGCTGGGGACTGTTTCAGTTACTCAAAACTAGAAGCAAAAATGACCTGAATCTGTGATAAGTCACAAGCACTGCGTTCAGTTTCTGGTTAGAAGTTATGACTCTTTGACCAAATCTATTATTTTCATTTGTGACACAGCAGTACTTCTTAGAGTCGTGATACAGTAGGACACTTGGAAGTCTGTATCTGCCCTTCATATTTCAGTAACTCATTCACAGACTTGATCAAGTTCAATCAGGAAAACGTTAGCACTCGAGTGCCCGCTTTGCAGAAGGGATCACAGAGGCACAAATTGGACAGTGATTCCCCAGGATCCCGTGTCAGTGGAGGAAGAGCCAGGCGTGAGCCCAGCCTCTGTGCGTCCCTGTAGCATCCTCTCCTGCTCATGAAGTGGACTTGGGCGCACGGAGGAAAGCGGCGGGTACAGCTGCTCGTTGCGGATGGAGGAGGGCCCGTGACCTGTGATGACGGCAGCAAGGGAATGGTCTCCCCCGCTCTGTGCACCTGCCTGCCCGGAGCCGCGCTGGAGCAGGCCACAGGCTGGCACTGGCTGTCTTCAAGCATCTCCTCACGGGCCGACTCGTGTTGTCTTCAAGACACCCCCGTGTGGGCTCAGACACTCAGTCGCGTCCGACTCTGTGACCCCATGGATGGTAGCCCACCAGGCTCCTCTGTCCATGCGATTTTCCAGGCAAGAATACTGGAGTGAGTTGCCATTTCCTCCGCCAGGGGGTCTTCCCCACCCACGTAGTGTTATTAGCATCTTTTTAGATCAAAGAAGTTGGGGCTCAGAAAGGTTAGTGACCCTGACCTAGCACACCCAGACAGCTGTGACATGACAGACTGTACGGAAGCTCCCCACTCACCCTGGCTTTTAAGCCCTGCACCGTGTGGGGTGGGGTGTGATTAGCATTCACTGAAATGATCAATGCAGGATGTATTCCCTGTCAGGTCAGTGGCCAGTCATGATGTGGAATATCTTTCCATTGATTCTAAAGATTTCCAAAAGTCTGAATTTCCGCTTTGGGGATGCCTTCCTGATTCTTAGTCTTTAGAATGCTGCACTTTAGCATGAACGTCAAATAATGAGATTATCCAGCTCCTCAAATGTTCTACCTAAATGAAACGATTCCTGACATTTGGCATTTCTCTCCGGGACTTGCTCCTTCTTTAGCTGAAATTATTTTCCTGCTTTCCTCGTGAACGCGCCCATAGGTGGGACAGGCATTGATTGCTGGGTCTTCCAAACCCAAGAGGCCCACAGAAGCCTACAAGTTTAGGAGGTAACATTCTGCAAAGTCTAGTCCAAATGTCTAGAAAGAAGAAAAGTCACTCGTGCAGGAGAGGGTGTCCTCTTAGTAGATCGTTTCCTGGTTCAAAGGTCTCGTGTGATACCTTACTTTTTACTTAGGGAGACTGGTTCCATATTTCTGAAGAACACCTCTTTGGAGAATTTTCAGGTATTTTTTACTGGGCTTATAAGTCTGGGAAATAAATTCAAAACCATAAATTCCTTCAATTACTGTAAGGATCACCTGATGCAACCTTTGGTAAAGATTTACAATTTCCTCATTGATTCAAACTGTTTGATTTTGCAACTATTTCTTTACTATCCCTGTGGGCTGCAAATCGAGAGTCAGTCAACAAACATGACTTCAGATCTGATCGGTGCCCTGGCATTAATTGGAGTAGAAATAAACATCAGAAGACATGAGAGTTTCATCTCAGCAGGAGCAGAGAGTCAAGGAGAGGTGATACTTTCTCTTGTTAGATTAACCAGTAACACTTTCATTCATACCAGCTTCAAAGTTTGATCTTTGTGGAACATACTTTGCAAATGCAACCAGAGAAGTTCTTTTTCTTAAGGAATAAAATTATGTAAAGTAATGGAAATAAGTCATGAGTACAAGGTGGAAAGACAGTTTAGTTTAACTGGGGTTTCTATGTATTTTCTTTTTTTTTATTTTTACTTTTTGTAGAAATCCTGGACATGTCATCATATAACCTGTTATAACATGCTGCTTTAGAGTCTGTATATGTCTGCTAGATGTAATCTACTGGACTTTTCACAATATGGCGCCCGCCTGGTACCCATGGAGACCACAGCCAAGCCACGAGTGTGGCATGGAGATGGAACAGACCTGGAACAGGTCTGACATGCCTTCCCCTTTCTGAAAGAAAGTGAGAGCGAGGGCGCTCAGTTGTGTTGGACTCTTTGCGGCCCCATGAGCTGTAGTCTGCCAGGCTCCTCCAGCCATGGGAGTTTCCAGGCAGGAACTGGAGTGGGTGCCATTTCTTTCTTCAGGGGATCTTCCCGACCCAGGGACCAAACTCTGGTCTCCCGCATCGCAGGCAGACGCTTTACCATCTGAGCCACCAGGGAAGCCCTCCCATTTTTAGTCGTGAAGAAAAGCTTGATGACAGTTTAAAATATGAACGCTGAAATCAAAGTCATAATCTCAAATCCCAGGGCACTCTTTTCACTTGAATTAATTCCTGCTCTGTACGAACTGGGGTGGGGGTAGTGACTTAAGTTAGTAGCAGTGACTCTTCTTTTGGGCCGAGTTCTCAGCGGGGCGCCCACATCACCCTCAGCAGCAGCAGCACCTGGAAACTTGCCAAGAAAGTGCACTCTGGCCCATCCCACGTCCGCAGACACAGGGACTTTCTGGTGGGGCCTGGTAGTCTGAATTTAATAATCTCTCCAGGTCCGCCCGCAATGCGGGAGACCCGGGTTCAATCCCTGGGGTGGGGAAGATCCCCTGGAGGAGGGCATGGCAACCCACTCCAGTAGTCTCGCCTGGAGAATCCCATGGACAGAGGAGCCGGGCGGGCTGCAGTCCATGGGGTCTCAGAGTCGGACCTGACTAAGCACAGCACCAGGTGAAGCAAGGTGAAGCGACCTGAAGCATGATAATAAAGAGAGTAGGCTGGGAATGTAGACGTCGGAGAGGAGGTGTGGAGGCCAGAAGCCGAGCCAGAAGGTAGGGCCCGTTCCCCGCAAAGCCTGAGGTCCAGGACTGCACGGAAGAGGGAGACGGGGGCGGGGCCTGGCCGGGGCGGGGCCTGGCTGGTTGTCACTTCTCTGGGAGCTTGAGCCAGAATAACCAGATAACAGGAGGGGTGAGAGCTGAGCTGTACTGACCTGAACGCCAGTGAGGGCTCGCGGGACTGACCCCCGGGAATTCGTTCAGATTCAGCCGTCGTAACGACCTGTGTGCGAGCGGCCGAGGCGGGCGGACCCTGATGGGGGTGCGGGACGCCCCCGAGCCCAGCCCCTCGCGGCGCGCTCCCCGAGGGTCGCCACGCTGCCCCGCGTGCCGCTCCGCAGCAGCGCCCCACGGCCTCGCTGAGGCTCCGCGGCTGCCCGCGGCTGGCTCATCGCCGAGCGTCGGGCGGCGGCGTCCCGGGTGGAGCGCGGTCCTGAGCGAGGCTCCCCCCGCCCCGCCCTCGGGGAGACACGCGGGCTGTTCAGCCGTCAGCTTTGCGTCTGGACCCGTGTGCGCAGGCGTCCGTGTGGTCGGCCGCAGAGGGCCCCGTGGCAGTCGGGAATGCACACAGCATGTAGTCAGTGGCCGGCCGCGCGCGCGTGTTCTGGAGCTTCTGCCTGAGACTGGAGTCTTCTGCCGGGAAAACTGTCCTGAGGAAGGGTTGCTGCTGTTCAGGCGTGTCCCACTCTCTGCGACCCCAGGGACGGCAGCACGCCAGGCCTCCCTGTCCCTCACCAACTCCCGGAGCTCACTCAAACTCACGTCCACTGAGTCGGGGATGCCACCCAGCCAGCTCGTCCTCTGGCCCCTTCTCCTCCCGCCTTCAGTCTCTCCCAGCATCACGGTCTTTTCCAGAGAGGCAGTTCTGGGCATCAGGTGGCCAAAGTATTGGAGTTTCAGCTTCAGCGCCGGTCCGTCCAAGGAACACCCGGGACTGCTTTCCTGTAGGAAGGACTGGCTGACCCGCTTGCCGTGCAGGGCGCTCTCGGGAGTCTCCTCCGGCCCTGCGGGCCCAGGCGCACTAAGCCCGCCCGAGCCGGGCCGCCTGCGGGAGCCCCAGGCGCACTAAGCCCGCCCAGCCGGAGCGTCAGCCGGCGCCCGGGGTCTTCCCGCTGCGCCCGGCCCCGCCTTCGCCGCGTCCTCCTCTGGGGCCCGCTGCCCTGACCCCCTCCTCTGCTGCCGCCCAGAGAGGCTCTTCACGCGCGCTCTCGGGGGCTGTTTCTCACAAACGCGTGCCCAGGCCTCCCCGGTGGCCGCGCCCCTCTCTCCGCGAGGCCGCCAGGCGCGGCGCGGTGGCCCGGCGTCTCCGGGGAAGCGGCACTCGGCGGCGCCGTTCTGATGACCACCCCGCACTTTCACGCGCGGACTCGGGCAGAAGTGGAGGGGAGGCGAGTGCTCTGACACCGTCCTGGCACCTTCACGGCGCGGTCGCGGGAGGAAATGCCGGCCTGTCTTCCGTCCGTTAACGTGCAGCGCGGTGTCCCGTCTCAGAAGCGAAAGGCGAGGGTGGATGAAGCCAAGCGCGCCGGCCGGAGCCAGAGGCCAGGGGCAGGAGGCCGACCCGGAGGTCACTGCCTTAGTGGGGGTTCCCCGCTCCGTCCCTCCCTCCCTTCTTCCTGCCTTTGGCGCCAGAACAACACAAGCCAGGTTACTTTTTAGAAATTCTTCTCTTTGATTGACTCTGAAACGTTGCACAAAAAGTCACCTTTTAAAGTAAGGCGTGGAAATTTGGTTTGGATATGTTTTCTTTTCTTTTAAAACCTTTTAAGACATTTCTTTGACTGTATATGTAAATGAAAATTTAGGATGTGAGCATTAAGGATTTTGGCGGGACTGGTCTGGCATGTGTAATTTTTAGGCAGCAGAATGTTCTAGAAAGGTCCAGATAGAAGGAGGTGGTGGGGAAAGAGAAGGAATTTTGGAACCTTGGGCACAGCGTGGAGCCCACCCAGAAATCACCTTGGGGGTGGGGGAAGCAGAGGGAGGGGCCCGTCCTCTGTCTAGCGGACACTGACCTGCTGTGCTGGGACGGATACACGCCCGGTTCCTCAGCTGGAGTGCGTCCTCCCTTCATCCCCCATCCAGTCCACCTGCAGAACACCTGCCCTCGAACGCCTGTTCTTGTGTGCAGAAATTTAGGAAGCAGCTGTGGGGACATGCTGTTGACCCTAGGTCGCAGGATTGAGCAATGCAGGCCCATCCCTGAAGGGCAGGAGCGCCACCAGGCCCAGTGTGGACCGGCTCACCTGGTACCTGGGCGGGGAGACGCCTGAGAACGTCCTCAGGCTGGGAGGAGGCCCTGCAGGGGCGGTTCCGGTCCTGGAGTCCGCGGCCTGTCCTGTGGTGAGAGGGGGCTGGTGGGGGCTGGGCGTGTGGGCGTGGCTCGTGGAAGAGGGCTGAGACCTGGGGAGGCGGGGCTGGGGCCCCCCTTCCAGGCAGCTGACACAGGAGGCAAGTACTGCTAAGTACAAAGGCTGGGCTTTAGTTTGCGTTTTACTCCTGACCGAGACTAGGGTAACTTGAGAATTTTCTTCCCGTGCTTTGTATTTCTCAGGGGCCTCCTGTGCTCCCTGGTGGCTGAGCTGGTAAAGAATCCGCCTGCAATGCAGGAGACCCTGCTTCCATCCCCGGGTCAGGAAGATCCCCTGCAGAAGGAAATGGCAACCCACGGCAATATTCCTGCCTGGAGAATCCCATGGACAAGGGAGCCTGGCAGGCTGCAGTCCAAGGGGTCACAGAGTCGGCCACGACTGAGGGGCTGAACCCCACCACGTTCATTAAGTGCCGACCATTTCCTGAAGTGGCTTTCCTTCTTCCTGTTCCCATATTGACCCTGGCCCTTACAGATGCTTAAAAAAAGCTCTTGAATTGGTCATAAGTAAGTTTGCTGTAAGGTCAAGGCATTCTGGCCCACGCTCTCAGACCCTAGTAATATATCTTTCATGGCTGGATCGATTATTCACCAGTGGGTTTTGGATGTCCCGAGTCACATGCGCTGATGGAGCCAGAACATCCCGGGTGTCTGACGTGTACCCTCCATCACGTCTGGGTTCCTCCTGAATGTGCCCCTTGCAATGACCGGGCTTCCTAAGGAGGGACAGAGGACGCTTGTCCCGGGGGGCAGGTGGGTCACCACTGACGAAGGCTTCTCTCTTGATTGGAGGCCTGGTGTGGGTGGGCCTCCATGCCTGGAGGTGAGGGGCCTCCGGGGAGCTTCTCAGGGGGCACCAGGCTCCGAGCAGAAGGCAGACCTTGGGGGTGGGGAGCGAGGCCTCACAGATCAGGCAGATTTCTGCTTCTAGTGCATTTAGAATTTTTGCTTTATTTGCAAGAAAATGACAGAAAATAAGGAAAATATAGGAGAAAATAGAAACCGCCTCTAACTTCACTATTAGAGAGAACAGCTTCCAACATATATTATCACTTAATAGATTCTGACACTTCACCTTCTGTTATGTTCCTATCTGGTGGCTGTAGAGTCCTGTGTAAACAATTCTTCTCAGAGTCTGTAAACTGTTTTATTTAGTTCAGTTCAGTTCAGTCGCTCAGTCGTGTCTGACTCTTTGCGACCCCATGGGCCACAGCACATAAGGCCTCCCTGTCCATCACCAACTCCCGGACCTTACTCAAACTCAGATCCATTGAGTCAGTGATGCCATCCATCCCCTTCTCCTCCTGCCCTCAATCTTTTCCACCATCAGGGTCTTTTCAAATGACTCAGTTCTTCACATCAGGGGGCCAAAGTATTGGAGTTTCAGCTTTAGCATCAGTCTTTCCAATGAATATTTAAGACTGAATTATTTAGTAAACTTACCCTAATTTACTGAACTGTTTTCTAAGTTAAAACATGATATTTGGCCAGTGATTTTCAATAATAATTAATGCTATGATTTAGCTTTTTCTTCACATTTTTGTCGTGTGCTCTTTTAGTGTGAAAGTGAAGAGTGTTAGTTACTAATCATGTCTGACTCTGTGACCCTGTGGACTGTAGCCCGCCAGGCTCCTCTGCCCATGGGATTCTCCAGCAAGAATACTGGAGTGGGTTGCCATGCCCTCCTCCAGGGGGATCTTCCCGACCCAGGGATCATACCAGGGTTTCCCGTGTTGCAGGAGGATTCTTTTCAGTCTGAGCCAAGCCGGGAAGCTCCTATTAGAATGGGATGTTAAGAGGAGAATGAGGAGCTTGGATGCACTGGGTAGGCGACTCAGGTCACTTCTGGAATGGCCACGCCAATGGTGCGGCCCTGTTGGACAGCCTGTGGAGCTGCCCAGCGGGATGAGCCTCCGGGAGGCTCTGACTCCGTGTCCTCGCTTTCACACACTCTCGGGAACGATCACCCAAACCTTGGGCACTTTGGCTGCTGCTGAGTAAGCAGTCGATAAAACTGAGCAGCTTTTACCTGCAGGGGTAGATCGAGATGGACATTTTTTTGAAAGCTTCAGCCCTCACCTGGCCCAAGAGCTCAGCCTACTTCTGACTGATTCCCACTGGTCACTGGGGATCGCTTCGCATCAGTGAGTAGGAGCACTCTCTGGTTTCTGAAGGGAGGTGGGAGAGGGCTCATCACACTTACGCTTCTGCTGCGAGGCTCCAGAAGCTTCCTTCTCCTCTGGCCGATAGGATGGTCCTCCTCAGCCCCTCAGGGTCCATCACCTCCCCTGCCCCCATAGCTTCACCCCAGCAGCCTCGGGCTGGGGAGACAGATGCTCCTTCAGGCCGAGACCCCCAGACCCAGCCACCCGCCTCCCTCCTGGCCCTGGATGCCGTCCACCTCCGGGACGACGTCGGCGTTGCCCACAGCCCGCTGGGTTCATGACCGCTGTCACGCTCTTCCTGGCCCTTGACACGCTCGGGCTGCAGAGATGAGCCAGGTGCCCCCAGGTGGACGAGGCTGCATGAGGTGCCTGAGAAGCCGGGGCCTCTGCCTCGGTGCCCACGGTGGCCGTGGCAGGGGACCACTGACTCAGTGGTTAAAGCAATGCAGATTCACGGCCTCGAGGTTTCACGGGTCAGAAATCCCCGATGACTCCAGCTGCAGGGCAGATGGGGGAGGCAGGGCTCCTCCTCCTGGAGGCTCAGGGCTGCATCTTGTTTTGTGTCCTCAGCTTCTCAGGCACCCGCGTCCGTGGTCTGGGGCCCCACCTCCGCGCTCCTGGCCAGCAGCTCCTCAGCTCCTCCCATTTCTGTCTGACTCCGGCTCTCCTGCCTCCATCCCTCTCTCGTAAAGACCCTTGTGCTGACACAGAGTCCAGCTGGGAAATCCAGAAAACCTCCCCAGCCCATCAGGGATGGTGACAGTCCGAGGTTCCGGGGGTGACAGTGGACGGCTCTGTGGGGGTGGGGGGCGGGTGCTGACCTTCTGTCAGGTCGTCTCTGCAGCCCACAAACGTGGTGTGCGTCCAGAAGACATTCCCATCAGGTTAAATGGTGTCAAACGCTCAGAGTTCATTCTTACCATCCCTTTATGCTGTCGTTTTATCTGCATCTTACTTGGGTCCGTTTCTGCAGTGACTGTTTCAGGATGTTTTAACGTCAGAGTCCAAGCGCACAGAGGAAGGGCTGGCATTCCTATGCCTCCCTCTGTGAGCGGATACTGTTGTCAAACAAACGAATATCGTCTTTCTGGGCTGTGTGCTGGCTCAGAGTCTATGGGCCTCCCGCCCTGTAAGGGTGAGGACTTGGGACTCTCAAGCTTACTGCTGCTCTGAGTCCTGAATTGAGCATCCCTGGGTGAGAAATCCACTGGGGATGGTTGGAATTGTGGAAATTTGGTGAGTATGTTTACAGTTTGCTCACCGCAGTTTCTTGTTGACGTTATCACAATAGTCACGACCGCGAATGCTTTTTCAGGACCATCTTCCAGGCACTGAATTAGGCATTCCCACCCATCACGTTGTGTCAGATTCCTGAGACCCTGTGTCGTGGGAACGGGGGCGCAGAGCCGGCGCCTGCAGCTGTGTTTCTGTTGCTGGTTCCCTCTTTGCCAACCCCGCCCTGCGAGCTGACCCCCACCCTGGAGGCTCAGGCGGAGACAGAAAGGGCCCCGTGTTGATCACCAGGGCGTGTGCCCAGAGCTGTGCCAGGTGCCCTCTGCTGGGACCTCCCACCTCAACCCCGGAATGCCTGACCTTGGATACTGGAGACTCGGCGTCCACATCCGGAACCTGCTGTGTGGCTGGTGTTGTATAGACGTCAGAGGGGTCGTCCACATTTGCCCGGGGGAGCAGGCTGTGGCCCTTGTCTATCTGAGGACTCTCCTCCTCACCTGTCCCCAAACCAGGAGTCTTGCAAATCTTTACTGTTTAGTTTTGCAAATGGAAACAGACAAAAGCCCGAAGGACATGGATCGGACTTTGGGGAAACCACCTTCCATCCGCAGAGACGGTGGCTTTCCCCCAATTTTGTGCGCGTGTGTGCCGGGACACACGGACAGTTTGAAGGAGCTCGAATGTTGTCTTATGGACTGGACATGCAGCGTCAGAAATAGAAACGAATTTGAAATTATAATCTCCAGGCTCCTGTGAGAGTTCTGTCACGGAGACTGTGTTTAATTGCTTTGGGGCATGTCCAAAAGGTAGTCACTGAGACACCTGAGTCTGTCAGGCTCTGCTGCGGCTCCTGCATGTAGGCTTTCTGTGGAAACAACCGCTAACAAGGCTGCCAATTAGGGAGGATGTTTTTCTGTGATGTGAGCATTTTTTCTCCAGAAACTAGCTTGAGAGTCAGAGCTGGTGCATGTACTGAAACAGCTAGAGTAACCACGCTGCTCGCAGCTCTCACCAGAGTCCAAGAAAGTAACTTAATCCCACTGAGGCGCCTTACAAAAGCCGAAGGGCAGTCAGCCATGCGGGAAACATGCCATTCTCTTACTGCATATTCTACCTCGCGCGTCTGATGCGTCCTGAACACAAAAACAAGCTGGAAAAGGATATGCACGGACCAGGGGTCCCTGAACCTGGGCGTGGCAGCTTCCAGTCCCAGAGTTTGCCCTTCTCTGCACCGTGGGCAGCTGGCTGCCAAGGACACTGGGAGTTCCCAGGACACTTGCCACAGCCGGCTTTCAAAACATGCCTCTCAAGTCCTGAAGTTTGTGTCTCTCGGTCTCTGTGTCCATGTCTGTGTCTGTCTCTCTGGCCCCAAATCCAGCTGTTCTGATTATGGAATAGGCTGTGTGAGTCTATGATAGTGTTTAAGCAATCATCAAAAGACAAAGTTTGTGGAGTGGATTACTTTACAAAAGAATTATTCACAAAAGAATTCAGCAAGAATGGCTTAGAATTCCATATCTCTCTTAGGGCCTTCAGAATCCACTTAGCCTGCCGGAAGCTCAGTTTTAAGCTTGTTCAGGAAATGATGACAAAGTGTATTTTTACGAAACTGAAACATCGTTCGTAACGTCAGCCTGTGTGTCTTCTCCCTTTTTTCCGCTGATTGTGTGCAGACCCCTTCACACCTCCTCTGCGGTGGGACCCTCACTCTCTCTCCCCCTTGGGCCCCTCCTTTATCCTCTTCTACAGGTTTTGGGGGTCTCCTGGGTCCCCAGACACGCCTGGGCTTCAGGCCCACGGGCGCCTCTCCTGACGCCATGACCCCAGCCTGGCTGTGGGCCCCCTGTGACTGCATTCTTCTCCGCCTCACCGTGAGTTAAGATCACACCCGCCCCTTAGACAAGGCCTCCCAGAGGCCCTGGTGCTTTCTGAACCAGGCCTTCCTCCTGGTTTCATGGAAGGAACGGTGATTACAGTGGGCCATGAAACATGTTAGGCTTGCTTATGTGCCCATTCCAGAGGTGTTTGCTGGGTCTCTGCTCCTCGGGCGTTGAGCTCACCGAGGACCACAGGGGCGGGGAGCAGTCTGGGCATGGAGCTCATGCATGTCTTTGTAGGAAAGCTCTGTCCACTTTAAACTTCCTGATGGCTCACTCTGAGCTTCCAGCTACTCAAGTGGTAAATTCTGTACTTGTGACATTCTTTCTTCCTTCTTTCCTGCCCTCTTTCTTTCAATTAACCAATCAACGCACATTTCCCCAGACACAGTGAAAGATGTGGTGGTTGCTGTCTAGTGGCTAAGTCCTGTCTGACTCTTTTGTGACCCCGTGGACTGTGGCCTGCCAGGCTCCTCGTCCTCGGGACTCCCCAAGCGAGAACGCTGGCGTGGGTTGCCATTTTCTTTTCCCAGGGAGCTTCCTGACTCAGGGATCAAACACCCGTCTCCTGGTTGGCGGGCAGATTCTTTACCACTGAGCCACCAGGGAAGCCTGGAAGACGGATACAAAGATGCATTTACCCTTGCCCCTGGCCCCAGAGGAGCGCGGGTGGCTCAGAGGAGGCCAGGGTCCTGCTCAGGAGCACTGATGCCTTGCTGGGACACGGTGCAGTTCCCGGGGTGAGTGACAGGCAAAGGCTGACTTCTTTCCTTCTTTTTTCCTCTGTATCTCTCCCAGATATGTGTAGTGTTAATCCTCAGACTTTTAAGTTCAATCCTAAGAGCAATGTGCAAATCTATGAATGAGAAATTGGATGTTACTCTGATCCTGGTTCTTGACAGCATAGCTTTATATGTAATATATATATATTATTGAAACAGAGTTGAGTCCCAATGTTGTGTTAATCTCTGTTGTACAGCAAACTGACTCCGTCTTCTATTTCTGTATACATATGCATAAGCATACCGTTTTCCATATTCTCTTCCATTGTGGTTTATCCCAGGGTATGGAACACAGCTCCCTGTGCCGTTCAGCAGGACCATGTTGCTAACCTGTCCTATGTGTACCAGTTTGCACCTTCTAACCCCAAACTTCCAATCCCTTCTCTCCCTCGCCCACCTCCCCCTTGGAGTCACAGGTCTGTTCTCTCTGTGAGGCTGTTTCTGTTTTGTAGATAAGTTCATTTGTATTTTAGATTTCACACTCAAGTGTTATCATGGGATATTTGTCTTTCTCTTTCTGAATTACTTTTTGACAGTCTAGTATTTGACTTAAACATCTAAGTTGTTAAATAACTTCATGACAATGGTAGAAAAAGAAATATACCTTCAACGGCTGACTGAGGGTCTCCTGCCTGGGGACGGGCGGGCGCGGGGGGCCTTGAGGAAGATGACATCGTCCTTGACCTCCAGATGCTGCCTCTGAGGGAGAAAGTCTCCGGCATGTTTAGAGGAGGCTGTAACATCCAACCTCACTTTCAAATACGTGATTCAAGGCGATTTGGAAGTAAGGCACATCCATGTTTTCCCTGTTTTGTTTAGAGACTTGCGTAAGGAGTTATGCATATATTTCACTTGTTTGCTGTGAAAAAAATCTAATTATGTAAGATTTTCAAAGTAGCAATAGAAAAGAGAACCACTCTGAATCTCTCCTTCTAGAAAGAAGCACTGCTGCCATTTTGGGGTTGACCCAGCCCATCTTTTCCATATGCATATCAGACTTAAAGTCAAGACTCTGCATTTCAATCAGTTTTTAGAGCATGACTGACATACTTTATTCATGAAAAATGTCACAGGCTAAATCTACATTTTGGTTAATAAGGTGACCAGTCAGTGGAGGAAGACATAGGGGAAATGGGGAAAAAAGTGGGGAAAGAATGAAGAGGAAATGCCAGAAAGAGAGTGAGACGCCAGAAGAAAGAAGAGGCTGAATGTGGGGGGATGCGGGAGAGAAGGCGGCGCCCGCCAACACCCGTCTCGGGCGCGGAGGTCGTGCGTCCGCTTTGTCCAGGACACAGCCCGTCCGCTGAGCCCCAGGAGCCTCTGCCCCGAGGCCGCTGCCGCTCGTTTTGGGTGGCTTTGCCAGAGAGAGGGGAGGGGAACCAGCCGTGTGTGTGTGTGTGTGTGTGTGTGTGTGTGTGTGTGTGTGTGTGTGTGTGTGTGTGTGTGTGTGTGTGTGTGTGTGTGTGTGTGTGTGTGTGTGTGTGTGTGTGTGGGTGTGTGTGTGGGTGTGTGTGTGTGTGTGTGTGTGTGTGTGTGTGTGTGTGTGTGTGTGTGTGTGTGTGTGTGTGTGTGTGTGTGTGTGTGTGTGTGTGTGTGTGGCGCACGAGGGGACAGTCTGGGCCATGAGGGGCACCAGAGCGCAGGCTCCCGAGAGGGTGGATGGAGCCCAGCTTCTGCCCCCGACCTGCGATGCGGGCCCGTCCTCCGCGCTGAGCGAGGAAGGGGCCCTGCCCACCCCCAGCAAAGCTGGGGCTCTCCTTCCCGCTGGGACTCATCTGAATCTCTGTGTCTCTAGCGCGCTGTTTCTTCCTCTGGAGGCTGGTGCGCTCGCTTCTCTGCACCCAGGACGGGAGCTGGGTGACCGCCGGCGGGGTGCGCTGGCCGAGGCGGCCGGTGGGCAGGGCTGTGAGCCTGGGCGAGCCTCTGCGGGCGAGCGCGGAGCTCGGACCCCGGGGCCGCGGGAGCGGCGCGCGCCTTCTCTGCGCCTCCGTTGCCCGCATCTGTGCGTGTGCGCGGATGCGCGGATTTGCGCGTTGCACAGCGTGTTTCGTGGCCCCCACACTGGCTGGGGATGCTGCAGGGAGGGACGGACGCGCTGGCTCTGAACTAGAATAGTGTCCTGCTCTCACGCCCCGGTCTCCGGGTAGCACGGCTCCTACACGCACGTTCTCAGGTCAGGAAGTCTGAGTGGGGTCTGTGGTCGGCCCGTCTTTAGACTGGGGAGCAGTGTCTGAAAGGCGAGGCCCTGAGAATGATCCTGTCTCCACACCCGGGCTGTGCCTGTCCACCCTGTCCCCTGATACTCCAGATCAGAAAGATCAAGATGAAGGTCAGCCCTGGCTGCCAAGAGACGGGGGCACCCATGGCTCTGGGGGCTCCCTGAAAGGGGCGCGGGCGGGGGGTGGGGCCGCCCTGTCCCGTGTGCTCTGCGTGGAACCACGGGTATGTGCCGTGGCCACGCTGTCTGTATTTGCAAGAAGCCGTCACAAGCCAGTCTGCAACTTTGCTTCAGCATGGGGCTCTGATGCAGTGATTCAAGCCCGGAGCCTTCAGCTGTGTGCTGGGCGTGATTCCTGCCCCAGGCTCCGATTTTCTCTGAAGATGTTAAGCCCCCAACTTCTCCAGGTACGAGCGAGGGGACCCCTGTTATGCCCAAGTCGCAAAATCTCCCAGTGACCACCAGGGAGCCGATATCCGATGCAAAAGCAAGAGAGTTTTTATTACCAAGCTCGAGCTGGGGCTCCCACCAATACCGATGCAGCGGCTATAGGGAGGAGCCCTGAGTTTGGGGTTACGTTGCTTATACAGGGAATATTCGGGTGAAGGGGGATTTTCAGGCTGAAGGACATCTGATTGGTTACCTTCTTCTATAGGGTTGTGTGTTGATTCCTGATTGGTTTTTACTTTCAAGGTAAATCACAAGTTCCTGAACGTAAAATCAGGAGGTTTAACCTGAGGGCCGATTGGCTCATGGGCAGTGGGGCAAGGTTGGGTAATATCCAAAGTCTAAGTCTTTTTGCCCGGAATTTTACAAAATGGAGTTCTTTTACAAGATGGAGTAGCTTAGGCTCTCCACCCCCACAAGTAAAAGTGACCATCTTGCTCCTGTGACCCAGCGCACTGACTTCAAACACTTAGTCAACAGTCATCTGCAAACCCTGTTTCGGCGAGTAAATATTTGCTGAAGTCGATACCTCTTACAGGGAAACCTGGAGCTCCACTTCTGTGCACCCCTGATCCCACCTCTTCCTGATGAAGGAGTCAGTGTCTCCCCCCGAGCCCGGCATCCACACTTTGCATGTTGGGAAGTTGAAGTCCAGAGTCACAGGGCAGCTTCATCCCCATCAGATCTTGGCCTTGATTAACCTTTGTCCCTTTAAGACAAGCACTGCAAATTAGATTTTCCCTGGATTCTGCTGTCAAGAGAAAAACCTGAGACCCAGTGATCTAATGAATAGCTCAACTAAGAACCCTAAGGCTAGTCTCCTTCAGCATTCAATGCCCCTGTCTTTTATTAAAATAGTACAATTTTGGTCAGGAGGACCTGGAACATGAAAACAAAAAGCTGTGGATGCTTGCCTCCATGCCTTGACCTTTCAACATGCAGCTGTCGAGATGGGGTGACCTCTCTGAGCTCTGTCCAGAATTCAGGCTTCCCCAGGACACCCTAACTGAGTGAGGTGGGACTCAGCTTTAAAAATCACCACGGCCCCTTCCGGAGCCCACCCATGTCACTCCTAGAAATGGCTTCCACTCGTGGGCTTTCCCCCTCTTTGGGGGAAGGACTCTCGCCCTCTTTGGGGGAAGGACTCTCGCCCTCTCTGAGGGAAGGACTCTCCGTCCATCCACGTGCTGCACGAGGCCCGGCACGCAAGTCACCTCCACGTGACAGTGCTCACCACCGGCACTTCCAACCTTCCATTCTCCCTGACCTTCTGTGGACATCTAGAATAAAGGAGTCATTAAGAGAAAGTTCAGAGAGACTTCCCGGGTGGTCCAGTGGTTAAAATTCCACTCTCCTAATGCAGGGACCCAGGTTCCATCCCTGGTCAGGGAACGAGATCCCTCATGCCACAAGTAAAGATCCTGCACATCCAGAAAAAAGAAAAGAAAAGAAAATGAGCCTTGTAACCAAGAAGAAAATAGAGTGAACTGAAATCTTAAAAATTAAGAGTTTGATAAAATGGGGCATCACAGTCAATTTAAAGCACTTACCAGAACTGCTCTGTGTTAGGAAAGAAAGTGATGCTTCAAGGGCTGGGTTGCAGGCTTGTATTCCTCATTATGCTGTTCTCTGTGCAAACCGCCAGCAGTGCCATGTGAGGGAAGTCTTTGGTGCTGACTGTAAACTTTGACCGTGTGGATCACAGCAAACTGCGGAAAATTCTTCAAGAGATGGGGATACCAGACCACCTGACCTGCCTCCCGAGAAATCTATATGCAGGTCAGGAAGCAACAGTTAGAACCGGACATGGAACAACAGACTGGTTCCAAATAGGAAAAGGAGTACGTCAAGGCTGTATATTGTCACCCTGCTTATTTAACTTATATGCAGAGTACATCATGAGAAACACTGGGCTGGAGGAAGCACAAGCTGGAATTAAGATTGCCAGGAGAAATATCAATAACCTCAGATATGCAGATGACACCACCCTGATGGTAGAAAGCGAAGAGGAACTCAAAAGCCTCTTGATGAAAGTGAAAGTGGAGAGTGAAAACATTGGCTTAAAACTCAACATTCAGAAAACAAAGATCATGGCATCCTGTCCCATCATTTCATGGCAAATAGATGGGGAAACAATGGAAACAGTGGCAGACTTTATTTTTGGGGGCTCCGAAATCAGTGCAGATAGTGACTGCAGCCATGAAATTAAAAGATGTTTGCTCCTTGGAAGAAAAGCTATGACCAACCTAGACAGCATATTAAAAAGCAGAAAGTTTGCCAACAAAGGTCTGTCTAGTGAAAGCTATGGTTTTTCAAATAGTCATGTATGGATGTGAGAGTTGTACTCAGAAAGCTGAGTGCCAAAGAATTGATGCTTTTGAACTGTGGTGTTGGAGAAGACTCTTGAGAGTCCCTTGGACAGCAAGGAGATCCAACCAGTCCATCCTAAAGGAGATCAGTCCAGAATATTCATTGGAAGGACTGATGCTGAAGCTGAAACTCCAATCCTTGGGCCACCTGAGGCAAAGAACTGAGTCATTGGAAAAGACCCTGATGCTGGGAGGGATTGGGGGCAGGAGGAGAAGGGGACAACAGAGGATGAGATGGTTGGATGGCATCACCAACTCAATGGACATGAGTTTGAGCAAGCTCTGGGAGTTGGTGATGGACAGGGAAGCCTGGCATGCTGCAGCCCATGGGGTCCCAAAGAGTCAACGCAACTGAGCGACTGAACTGAACTGCTCTGTGAAGCTCTGGTCTTATCCTGGCTCAGTTGTGATGAGCCACTGGGGACAGATGGCATCCCCCACAGCAGGCTCTGGATGGTGCCCACGTGTGGTGATTAATGGTTGGGTAAATAATCTACCTGTCAATGCAGGAGACCCAGTTTCAATCCCTGGGTCAGAAAGATCCCCTGGAGAAGGAAATGACCACCTACTCCAGGATTCTTGCCTGGGAAATCCCGTGGACAGAGGAGCCTGACGGATTACAGTCCATGGGGTCACAAAGAGTTGGACAGGACACGACTGAGCGCTCACACATGATGGGAATAAGCCATGGCTGGGAGGAAGAGGGAAAGAAACAGGAAGGGGTTGGGGCGGGCCAGGCAGCAGGGAGACTCAGGTCCAGAGGGAAACGAGGGATGAACGCTTCCTTCTGGAAGCACCTGCCATCATAGGCAGGAATGCCGAGGAGCCTTCAGCAGTTTCAGGAGACAACGGGACAGTTTAGAATCCACCGCAGTGGTGAGAGGGCTGTGGGTCGCCTGTGGATTCCCGGGTTCCTTGAAGGATGTGGGGAAGCACAAGAATGCACTGGGCCAGTTTGCCTCACGGGCTCAGACGCAAGGCAAATGGAGTGAGTGGTCTTTCCCTGCAGAAGAGAGCGTCTGCCCCTCTCCTGTGAGCAGAGAGGCCCATGCACGGCCACACCCACCTGGGGCTCAAAGCACCTCACTTCACTCAGGAGAAGGCTGTGTGGGGGGCGCTGGGGGCAGAAGTCAGCGGAACAAAGTGAACTCACCCTTCCCTCGTGGGAATGAGCCAGTTACAGGAGGTTTCTGTGTTGCCAAGGCGTGAGGGGCTTCACTGGGTGGACGGGGGCTGGGAAGGGCTGCACCCTGAGCCCCGCCCCCCTCCCCAGGTGGATACAGGCTCCCAAGGGCCCTGAGAAGCGAGGAACATCTGTGGGAACGCTGGTCACGAGGCGTGTCAGTAAGAGGATGGGGAGTCCAGGGACCCAGGGCCGAGGGTGGTGTCGGCCAGCTGAGAAATGCGCCTCCAAGGGGAAGGTGTTTCCCCACAAACCCAGCATGAAAGGACAAGGAATCCATGGGTCCTGACAGACGCTGTGGGGGGCAGACAGGCTGGAGCAGGTGGGGTCCAGACCCGGAACCGCAGACACAGGAGACCAGGCGTCGGGATGAGAAAGGTACATCCGGACAGGAGGGTCAGCCGGAGGGAATGAGACGTGTCCTGAAGGATCGTTTCCTTCCACATACAGACAACAAAACAAAGCCTGCTCTAAAGCACCATGGAGATTATACACTGGAGTCTCCTAAGCTCCCAAGGCCCCTGATTTCGTGTCTCCCGCCAAGATCTAACCCTTGGGAGAGACACCATGACTCGAGCCAGGGAATCCTTAACTCTCTTGGAGCCCTTGCTCCTTGGAACCCACCACCCTGAAGTCCTGGGGCCCAGGTGAGGCGGACCCTCTGGGGACGAGGCGCCCAGGGCTCTGAGGATGGGGTGGAGCAGTGTGACGGGCTCCAGCATCAGAAGCTCCACACCACGCGGGCTCTCCCCATCTCTCTAATCCACCCATCTCAAGCTCTAATACACAGCAGACACACATGTTATAGACCCAAAGGTCATCTGGAAAGCTTCTCAAGGCTTGCCCCCTTGAGAACGTGTTGTCCTGGGTCCCTGAAGGGCTGCGGGAGCTTGGTGTCCAGCACCCCTCAAGTCCTCCATCCTCGCCTCCTGGAGGCTGCATACTGGGATTGCCGCCCCTCCCCTGACCAATGGTCCTCAGAGCAGGAAAGCCAGGATGAGTGGGAAACTGTAAGCTCGTCCACCGCTATTATTTTTAATTGAATAGATCTAGGAAACAGCAGCGTGTATGAATTATGTTCTCATTCCTTAGTATGCACTTAATTCCAATTTGCAGTGAGCAGCATGATGTGAGCAGATGAAAGTGACAGAGATGCCCTTGCATCTCACAATTCTAGCTTCCTGACCTGATAAATATAAGCAAGCTGCCAGTTAACACGTAGGGAGTCGGCTTCCTTGGCAGATTGATTTCACATTTTCTTATATAAAACATGCACTGGCTTATGTGAGGGTCAGAAGCCTGGTTATGAGGTTGGGGCCTGTGTATGTCCACCGCTCTCACAGCCTCACGCCAAAGGAGACGGACACATAACACTGGTATTCCTGAGCAACAGGCTTCCTCCTGTGTTTCTGGCTGTCGTTCTGTTCAGCGACATGCTAAATTACTGACATGCTAGAGCAATATAAGAATCTGGACCCCTCTTGGCAGCCCACTATGGATTTCTTTCTGTTCAACAGTTCAGTTGCTAAAATTGCCTTCTAGCTACCCAGCACAAGTCATCGTCTTTTGTGCCAGCTTTCGGCCTCCCGTGGGGCAAGTAGGCGCTGTGGCTCTGAGGTGTTCGCTCTGTTGTGTGTGCCAGAGGCTACCGCTTTCCCTCCCTCCTTACATGCCGTGTGCACACCGCTGGCCACGGAGGCCAGTGGTCATCCAGCTCAAGGCCAGTCTGCACGGGACGTGCAGATGCTGCCAGAAGCCTCGAGACTGAGGGAACGCCCACGGAGGCACCACAGTGCACTGACTCCTGAGGAGGCAACTCCATGGGAGTCACAGAGTTCTCAGGTGCTGTCTTTGCAATCCCCAAGGAAGGGTGAGTCAGAACGTTGTTTCTGCAGCCATCCCGTCCTGGGCCGGGCCATGTTTTTGTCTGCCTCCTTCTGGGACTTCTGCTTGCTTTTGATTTGGGCGTAGGTATGAGGGCTCCTTTTATGCCCAGCAGGATACCCCAGCTGTGCCAGTTTAACTCTTTAGTGCAAGAAAAGAAAAAAGTTGCACAGCTCCATGTCAACGTCTGACCCCCCTTTTGCCACTCTTAAATGCAAAACCAACATATTCCAGTGAAAAGAACACAGAGTTGGAATTAAAGCTTAGTCCAAACACTGTTACTAGCTCATTAAATGACCTTGAAAAAGCTCAACTCTGTAAAATAATTTCTCTGACATTTCCAAGACATGAAATGTGAGACCTTTTCAATTTGTTCATTCATTCATTCAAAAACTGCTTATTGAGCACCTAGTACATTTGGGGAAGGAATAAGTGCTATTTAGTGACTGTGACTGCAAGCCAGGCACTAAGCCAAGTGCTGTGTAAACGTTATCCGTCCCAATCAGCATAGTCATCCTGCAAGCTGAACTCTATTGCTGTTCCATTTCACAGAGGGACACTGAAGGGCTCAAGGTAGAAAAAAAATACAGCTTAGGAGGAAATATGGGTCAAGAGGCTGTACAGATAGAGTCAAGGACAGAGGAGAAGGCAGCCCTGGAGAAGCGTCACCTGCGGGGTCACAGTTAGTGAGCAGCAGTGTGAGAACTCCCGTCCACCTCCACTGCCCTGGGTCCTGTCTCTGCCTCATCGCAGGGAACCACCTTCTCGTTTAAATGCACGTGACCTCCCTGAAACCTCCCGAAAGGGGAGCACTGCGCCCCTTCCCTCACCCTGCTGTAATCCACAGTCCACAGAGCATTTGGCACGGAATTCTCCTTCCTAGGAGTATTTGCAAAATAAGCCTTTGGTGCAAGTGCGCAATGAAAATTCCCCCTTTTGTTAAGTGGAAGGGTGGCATTGGTTTTCGGGTATTCCTGGTTCAGACAGAGCATGTGCAAACCTCTGAAAAGAATCACTAGAACCAGGTGCTTCTCCCAGTTCCTTTTAAGATCAAACCAAACCAGAAGGTAAAGGACAAAACGAAAACAAAAGTCTAAACGGGAGGCTCGGGGGGGAGCAGAGGAGGTGAGCAGAGATGCTCGCGTGGGTCCGCGAGCCGGTAGCGCTGCTTCGTTGTTATTTGTATTGTTCTTCCCTGATGAGCCTTGAACATCTTAGATGAGTCAGTCAATTTATAAAGGTTTAAAGTTAGTCAATGGAAGACAGAGATGAAGAGAAATAGGTGGCAGACAGGCAGGCGGGCAGCTGATTGACAGACAGGAATAGAGAGGTGATGGCTTCCCAGGGGGCCCAGTGGGACACACGCGCCACGGCGGCGGGAGACGCAGAGGGCGCAGCTTCGACCTCTGGGTCGGGAAGATGCCCTGGAGCACAGAGTGGCAACTCATTCCGGTGTTGTTGCCTGGGAAATCCCCAGGGACAGAGGAGCCTGGTGGGCTACAGTCCAGGGGGCCACAGAGAATCAGACACGACTGAGTAGACGCACAAACAGGGCAACGATGGAGACAGAGACACAGAGACGCTGAGATAGAGAAACAGACGCTGGCGAGTCAGAGAGACGCGGCGGTGCGTAGATGCCACAGGAGCCGGGGAGGCCCGCACACACGGGGGAGACCGTCTCCCTTCGCCGCTGCGCCGCGCGGAGCATCACTCGCTGCTTGCACTTTACCTGTTAATGTTTTCCTCCCTGTGCACTTCACTAGCCCGGGAACCACTGAGATGGGAGAAGGGACTGGCTCTGTGCCCCCCCGGAAGGGGTGGAGCCTCCCTCTCCTCTCTGATGCCCTGGAGAAGTGCCTTTGCTGTGTCCTTGCGTCAGGGGAGAGTTTTCCCTCCATAGACCAGTAGGGGCACGACCCTTTGACTTGACCTATGAGTGAAAGTCCACTTCATCGTAAAGCTCATGAAACCAGGCGCCTGTCAGGGCATGTGTCCGTGCTAAGTCGCTTCAGTTGTGTCCAATTCTCTGCGACCCCATGGACCAAGCCCACCAGGCTCCTCTGTCCATGGGATTCTCCAGGCAAGAATACTGGAGTGGGTGGCCGGGCCCTCCCCTGGGGGATCTTCCTGCCCTGAGGATCTAACCCCCGAGTCTCCTGCATCTGCAGGTGGGTCCTTGACCACTGACACCACTTGGGAAGGCCTGGAGGCTCGGGCATCTAGCTTTTCGCTGTGAGGATGCACAGAGCACTCTCGGGAGCGTTTCTGTGGGTGCTGTCTTCTGCCCCTGGGCCATAGCAATATGCAGCCTGCGTGCGTGATGGAGCCGAGGCGGCGCCGGGCCGTCGAGCCGTCAGCCCGGCTGCCCTGCACCCCCACAACCCTGCGACCAGCTGAGCTGCTGGGAGGGAGTTTCCACACTCAGTGTCCAGGCCTGGAGCCGGCTTCCTCTGTCACTTGTTACCTCCCAAGCACTGGGCTCTCGGGTAGAAATGGACGTAGCTCGGGGAATTTTCCAGTGTTACCAGCACAGCACAGTGAGCGAGACCCATGAATAGTCACGTAGGAGACTTCTGCGTTGCACACAGAGCGGAGGCTCACAGCTCTGAAGTCAGCCTGTCAATTAACTCCCAGGGAACGAGAAACACAGATTACTTAGTGTGCGGGCTAATGAATTACCTTCCGGAATCAGGGCTGGAAATTCAGTCCCTGCCAGGTAACTAAGACTGTCTTCAAAATGCTCCTCTGTCCATCGAATTCTCCGGCGAAGAATACCAGAGTAGGGCTGCCATTCCCTTCTCCAGGGGGACTTCCAGACCCAGGGGTCAAGTCCAGTGTTCCTGCACTGGCAGGCAGATTCTTTTGCGTCTGAGCCCCAGGGAAGCTCTTCAAAGTACTAAGAAGTGGGAAAACCATGCTGCTGAGAGCTGAGTTCACTCAGCACCCTCTAAGTTATTTTTCACCATTATCACAGGCTCAAACAGCTGTCTGATTTTCCTTATCATTTCTATGAATATGGTGTTCAATTATAAAACAAAGTCAATCACCTGATTTTTCAAGTTGATAAATCACCACTCACCACATAAAAGCATCCGAAGAACCACAAGGCTCCGTCTGCTGGCGGTCACTGTAGAATCCAGGATGGAATTTAGATGAGGACAAAGGGAAATCGTCTCGGAGTCAAAGCTATGCCCAGCAAATAAACAGTTAAAAGGGAAATAAACAGAGTGCCAGGCACGGGTCCTTGCTAAAGAACATCAAACAAATTTTCTCCAAAGGAGGTTTTAATTCACAGGTTTGTAAGCCTGGTTTTCCTGTTTTAACTGAGATAATGCATCACATTGTCGTGAAAAGACAGAGGCTCCAGAGGCAGTAAGCCTAGGTCCAGATTCAGAGTCCGCTCCTCCTTAGTGGGACAGATGAAGTCACCGGGCTTCCAGGTGAGCTGAAAACGGGACTGGGTGTGCGCACCTGGTGGGCCTGGGTGGCATTTGCAGATGCTGTCAAACCCGTAAGACAGCGCCTTGCCTGCACCCTTCACCACTGCGTGAGTGAGAGCAGCCTTGCACCGTGAGCCTCCTGTCAAGAGCACAGAGGACTTGCGTGCCGAGGTCCTGCTTGCGGGGGTGCAAGTTGGTGCGATCTGTTTGGTGCTAAACTGGTAAACGTCAGCAGATGTCAAACGCGAATGTCCTTTCACCGTTCTGTTGACAAAACTTTATCTCATGGACACACCTTCACAATACCCAAGGGTCCATGGCTGAGGATGTTGGCTGTGCTGCATGGATAGTAATAAGACCACGGAAACCACTGCTCTGTGCACACGGAGGACAGAGGATGACTGAGTATCGAGCCAGGTTCAGAAGGGATGCTGTTCACTGGGGGGAAATGAAGCAGATCTAGAAATGCGAATAGATTGTGTGTGTGTGTGTGTCAATTATTTACAGATAAAGAACTCAATTCAACCTTATTGAGGTGTGGGTCCTTCTGTATATAAATCCATGCTAAACATGTGCCTATTGGATGCATTTCCCGTCTTAGAAATAGGAAACATCTCTCACATAGACCTGTGCACGTGTGGTCTCCAGGTGGTACAGCACACACACCGATGTGTTTGCAAAGGTACGGCACGTCCCCAGCCGCGTTCCCAGCGAGCTGCTTCTGCAGAGGAGTGGGAATAGGCGCCTTCCTGGGAGCTTCAGAAGACTTCACGTTCCACTCAACACCTCTGCTACTGCTTACAGTTCTTGGTATCCACTTGCACTTGCCCTCACGGTTTAAAAGCTGTGTAGTTAATATACACAAAGACCAGCGCAGCTGCCCTGTGATTTGCTAGTGTGATTGGTCCGCCTAAAGCTTGGGCAGGCTTCTTCTTGTGTTTGTCGGGTAAGCATTCAATCTTGACCACTTACCTTCCAAAGAAGTGACTCAAATGACACGATATTTTGTGAATCTTAAGGCATCACAGAAGATGATGTGACATATTTACAACTCATTTACATAATATTAAGATTGAAACCTTTTTTTATTTTGCACAAAAGTAAATTACATAAATGGAGGCTATTTTAATGTTTTGTGATGATAATGTGTTCCCAGACTGTAATGTATATTCTTAGCTTAAAAGGATTTAACTTTTTTCAACTCAAAAAGCATTTATATAAAGATTAAATATCTGTAAAGTAAGATTTAACAAAAAAAAGTCTCTAAGCCCCCTTCCAATTCTAAAATTCTCTGTATCTGTGATTTGGGCAAAGAAATCTTTTGCCAATGGACAACAGTATCAAACATGTCTGGTATCATTTAGACAAGACACCATTCATTGGTTAATACTGAGTTTCTTTTCCATTTGACTATTAAAATGTAACTCAGTGGTAATTGAACTCTGCCCCTAGTTAAGTCATTATTTTAAGCCTATTGCACAAATTTTAAATATATCACCTTTGATAATTTGGAAGTTTTAGGATAGATTTCTGCATAGTTTTACTCTTTTTTAAAAAAAATGTATTTTATGAAAAAATGTATTTTATGGAAGTATGCTTGATTTACAAACTTGCGTAAATTCCTACTGTGCAGCAAAGTGATTTAATTATGCATATACATGCTTTTTCCGTATACTTTTCCGTTACGGTGTCACAGGATGTTGAATATAGTCCCCTGTGCTATAGGGCCGTGTTGTTTATCCATTCTATATATAATAGTCTTCATCTGCTAATCCCAAGCTCCCAATCCACCCCTCCAGCACTCCCTTCCTTAGCAACCAACACTCCCAGCCCATCCCTCTCCCCCACGCCGTCCTGGGAACTGCGAGTCTCTTCTCTTGCACAGATGTCTCTTAAGTTGATCGTGAGGCTAAAACACCTATCACCGTGTCGCACCTGCCGGGACACACGCAGACTGCACCCTGCCCCGTCTCTGACATTTAGCGCTGACTGTACCGGCTCCTGCCCTTGCCCAGGGATGGGCCAGGTGTGCACATCAATGGCGCTGGGCCCAATCCTGAGGGTTCACCATCGTGGCAAGCTGCGTGACACTGGGCGGTTCCATCGGTGTCTCTGAGTGCCCATCTTCTCAGCTACGAGGTGGAGTTAGTAGCCTACGCTTTCAGAGCGTCTGGAGGCTCAGTGAGCACACGGGTCAGGGGGCACAGTGCCTGGGGAGCAGGTGGGGCCAGCACACATCCACGCCCCCTCCTCGCGGCCCCACCCTATCCTAGACCCTGGTGGGCTGGTCGGTCAGACTGGCCTGGCAGCTGTGCGGGAGGCATGCATCTGCAGGACACCAGGGGTCCTGGGGTGGACAGTGAGGTCTGAGATGCCACTTATGTGCTGAGCGCAGATGCCAAGGGGGTGGCCTGGAGTTAAGAGGCAAGGGCTAGTCTGGAGTGATGCTTCTGGGAGTCAGTGGTGTAGAGATGGCATTCAGCGCCCTGAGACCAGAGATCAGCCAGAAACAGGAGTAGAGAAGGAAAGCAGAGAAGGCAGTGGCACCCACTCCAGTACTCTTGCCTGGAAAATCCCATGGACGGAGGAGCTTGGTGGGTTGAGAAGGCAGTGGCACCCACTCCACTACTCTTGCCTGGAAAATCCCATGGACAGAGGAGCCTGGTGGGTTGCAGTCCATGCAGTCGCTAAGAGTCGGGCACGACTGAGCGACTTCACTTTCGCTTTTTGCTCTCATGCATTGGAGAAGGAAATGGCAACCCACTCCAGTGTTCCTGCCTGGAGAATCCCAGGGACGGGGGAGCCTGGTGAGCTGCCGTCTATGGGGTCACACAGAGTCAGACACGAATGAAGCGACTTAGCAGCAGCAGCAGCAGCAGAGCAGGAAAGAGGTCTGGGTGCTGAGAAAGGACCAGCACAAAAGCCTGGGGCAGGACTCCAGGTGGAGGGAACCCCGGGACCCCCAGGACTGTGATGCCCGGAAATGAAGGATGGGGGGCACTTCTGGTAGCAAGGAGTGACCTTCTGAGCCAGAGGCGGTAACCGGTGAGGCCAGGGTGCTTACCATTGAGAAGAGCTCTAAGACAAAGCGGGTTCTGAGTTAAAGAACACAGGATGACCTCTATTTTTATTCAGTGTGGGAAGGACATCCTTCCGTGCTTTCCGGGAAGATACAAGATGTTAAAAGAGGGCCTGGAAGCCTACCTCCAGCTGAGTGGGCCACTGGGCTGGCCTCAGGAGGTCACGTTGGGCAGAGCAGATGCTGCTGACGGTAGAGAGAGGCCACGGCCTGGAGGCTGGAGAGGTCCACGGGGAGCTCTCTCCACCCTGGCTGTCGGGACGCTCACAGTGCAAAGGTCCCCAGCAGGACAGACACTCGGGGCACACCGCCTGTAGGGGAGCACGAGGACTCGGCTGGAGATGCCCGCAGCTGCTGGGTGAGGCTCTGGGGAGCTTCCGAGAACTCCTGAGCACTTGTAATGGGTTCATTTTGTTGTAGGTAAATTATTTTTTATTCATCTTATATTTCATTGTATAGTTCATGTATTTTATTACTCATGATATATGATGTTTAAACAGCACTGAGAATGTGCCTGTAGCTATTCCTGATTTTCACGTGTGATGGGCAGACTGACACTGACAGCTATCCAAACAGTCCTCACAGCTGTTGGTGAGCGGTTTGGGCGTAATCAGTGCAAGCAGTGGGTTCTGGCCTCTGTGTGGGGCTCTCCCTGCCCTGTGGCCCCGGGGCCTGGATGACAGAGGCGCTGGGAAGACAGGTGAGGCGCTGGAAAGACCAGGAGCCGACCCAGCGGCAGCCCCGCCTCCTCTCACCGCGTCGGACCGAGCGCCGCAAACCCGGAGTCTGGAGCCGCCGGCGCGTCCGAGCCCTGCCCGCTCCTCACTCCCCGAGCGGGCGCGGTTTCCCCCCTGGAGGACGCGGCCGGGAGGACTGCCGCCTCCCAGGTTGTCCGAGGACCCGCTCAGCCCAGACGGGTGCCCGGTGCGGAGCGGGCGCCGCAGAAGGCTGGAGAAACAGAGTTGAGCCTCGCTCTCTGTTCAGAGACGCCCTGCTCGACGCGCTGCTCTGGGGGACGTGGTTCTGCCGCGAGCCTCCCCTGGGTCTCTAACTCGCGTCCTTAGTTCGCACGTGCTGGGCAAGCACCTGCGTCCTTCTGAGCCCCAGGGAAGCTCTTCAAAGTACTAAGAAGTGGGAAAACCATGCTGCTGAGAGCTGAGTTCACTCAGCACCCTCTAAGTTATTTTTCACCATTATCACAGGCTCAAACAGCTGTCTGATTTCCCTTATCATTTCTATGAATATGGTGTTCAATTATAAAACAAAGTCAATCACCTGATTTTTCAAGTTGATAAATCACCACTCACCACATAAAAGCATCCGAAGAACCACAAGGCTCCGTCTGCTGGCGGTCACTGTAGAATCCAGGATGGAATTTAGATGAGGACAAAGGGAAATCGTCTCGGAGTCAAAGCTATGCCCAGCAAATAAACAGTTAAAAGGGAAATAAACAGAGTGCCAGGCACGGGTCCTTGCTAAAGAACATCAAACAAATTTTCTCCAAAGGAGGTTTTAATTCACAGGTTTGTAAGCCTGGTTTTCCTGTTTTAACTGAGATAATGCATCACATTGTCGTGAAAAGACAGAGGCTCCAGAGGCAGTAAGCCTAGGTCCAGATTCAGAGTCCGCTCCTCCTTAGTGGGACAGATGAAGTCACCGGGCTTCCAGGTGAGCTGAAAACGGGACTGGGTGTGCGCACCTGGTGGGCCTGGGTGGCATTTGCAGATGCTGTCAAACCCGTAAGACAGCGCCTTGCCTGCACCCTTCACCATTGCGCGAGTGAGAGCAGCCTTGCACCGTGAGCCTCCTGTCAAGAGCACAGAGGACTTGCGTGCCGAGGTCCTGCTTGCGGGGTGCAAGTTGGTGCGATCTGTTTGGTGCTAAACTGGTAAACGTCAGCAGATGTCAAACGTGAATGTCCTTTGAAGTGGCGATTTCACCGTTCTGCTGACAAACTTTATCTCATGGACACACCTTCACAATACCCAAGGGTCCATGGCTGAGGATGCTGGCTGTGCTGCATGGATAGTAATAAGACCACGGAAACCACTGCTCTGTGCACACGGAGGACAGAGGATGACTGAGTATCGAGCCAGGTTCAGAAGGGATGCTGTTCACTGGGGGGAAATGAAGCAGATCTAGAAATGCGAATAGATTGTGTGTGTGTGTGTGTCAATTATTTACAGATAAAGAACTCAATTCAACCTTATTGAGGTGTGGGTCCTTCTGTATATAAATCCATGCTAAACATGTGCCTATTGGATGCATTTCCCGTCTTAGAAATAGGAAACATCTCTCACATAGACCTGTGCACGTGTGGTCTCCAGGTGGTACAGCACACACACCGATGTGTTTGCAAAGGTACGGCACGTCCCCAGCCGAGTTCCCAGCGAGCTGCTTCTGCAGAGGAGTGGGAATAGGCGCCTTCCTGGGAGCTTCAGAAGACTTCACGTTCCACTCAACACCTCTGCTACTGCTTACAGTTCTTGGTATCGACTTGCACTTGCCCTCACGGTTTAAAAGCTGTGTAGTTAATATACACAAAGACCAGCGCAGCTGCCCTGTGATTTGCTAGTGTGATTGGTCCGCCTAAAGCTTGGGCAGGCTTCTTCTTGTGTTTGTCGGGTAAGCATTCAATCTTGACCACTTACCTTCCAAAGAAGTGACTCAAATGACACGATATTTTGTGAATCTTAAGGCATCACAGAAGATGATGTGACATATTTACAACTCATTTACATAATATTAAGATTGAAACCTTTTTTTATTTTGCACAAAAGTAAATTACATAAATGGAGGCTATTTTAATGTTTTGTGATGATAATGTGTTCCCAGACTGTAATGTATATTCTTAGCTTAAAAGGATTTAACTTTTTTCAACTCAAAAAGCATTTATATAAAGATTAAATATCTGTAAAGTAAGATTTAACAAAAAAAAGTCTCTAAGCCCCCTTCCAATTCTAAAATTCTCTGTATCTGTGATTTGGGCAAAGAAATCTTTTGCCAATGGACAACAGTATCAAACATGTCTGGTATCATTTAGACAAGACACCATTCATTGGTTAATACTGAGTTTCTTTTCCATTTGACTATTAAAATGTAACTCAGTGGTAATTGAACTCTGCCCCTAGTTAAGTCATTATTTTAAGCCTATTGCACAAATTTTAAATATATCACCTTTGATAATTTGGAAGTTTTAGGATAGATTTCTGCATAGTTTTACTCTTTTTTAAAAAAAATGTATTTTATGAAAAAATGTATTTTATGGAAGTATGCTTGATTTACAAACTTGCGTAAATTCCTACTGTGCAGCAAAGTGATTTAATTATGCATATACATGCTTTTTCCGTATACTTTTCCGTTACGGTGTCACAGGATGTTGAATATAGTCCCCTGTGCTATAGGGCCGTGTTGTTTATCCATTCTATATATAATAGTCTTCATCTGCTAATCCCAAGCTCCCAATCCACCCCTCCAGCACTCCCTTCCTTAGCAACCAACACTCCCAGCCCATCCCTCTCCCCCACGCCGTCCTGGGAACTGCGAGTCTCTTCTCTTGCACAGATGTCTCTTAAGTTGATCGTGAGGCTAAAACACCTATCACCGTGTCGCACCTGCCGGGACACACGCAGACTGCACCCTGCCCCGTCTCTGACATTTAGCGCTGACTGTACCGGCTCCTGCCCTTGCCCAGGGATGGGCCAGGTGTGCACATCAATGGCGCTGGGCCCAATCCTGAGGGTTCACCATCGTGGCAAGCTGCGTGACACTGGGCGGTTCCATCGGTGTCTCTGAGTGCCCATCTTCTCAGCTACGAGGTGGAGTTAGTAGCCTACGCTTTCAGAGCGTCTGGAGGCTCAGTGAGCACACGGGTCAGGGGGCACAGTGCCTGGGGAGCAGGTGGGGCCAGCACACATCCACGCCCCCTCCTCGCGGCCCCACCCTATCCTAGACCCTGGTGGGCTGGTCGGTCAGACTGGCCTGGCAGCTGTGCGGGAGGCATGCATCTGCAGGACACCAGGGGTCCTGGGGTGGACAGTGAGGTCTGAGATGCCACTTATGTGCTGAGCGCAGATGCCAAGGGGGTGGCCTGGAGTTAAGAGGCAAGGGCTAGTCTGGAGTGATGCTTCTGGGAGTCAGTGGTGTAGAGATGGCATTCAGCGCCCTGAGACCAGAGATCAGCCAGAAACAGGAGTAGAGAAGGAAAGCAGAGAAGGCAGTGGCACCCACTCCAGTACTCTTGCCTGGAAAATCCCATGGACGGAGGAGCTTGGTGGGTTGAGAAGGCAGTGGCACCCACTCCACTACTCTTGCCTGGAAAATCCCATGGACAGAGGAGCCTGGTGGGTTGCAGTCCATGCAGTCGCTAAGAGTCGGGCACGACTGAGCGACTTCACTTTCGCTTTTTGCTCTCATGCATTGGAGAAGGAAATGGCAACCCACTCCAGTGTTCCTGCCTGGAGAATCCCAGGGACGGGGGAGCCTGGTGAGCTGCCGTCTATGGGGTCACACAGAGTCAGACACGAATGAAGCGACTTAGCAGCAGCAGCAGCAGCAGAGCAGGAAAGAGGTCTGGGTGCTGAGAAAGGACCAGCACAAAAGCCTGGGGCAGGACTCCAGGTGGAGGGAACCCCGGGACCCCCAGGACTGTGATGCCCGGAAATGAAGGATGGGGGGCACTTCTGGTAGCAAGGAGTGACCTTCTGAGCCAGAGGCGGTAACCGGTGAGGCCAGGGTGCTTACCATTGAGAAGAGCTCTAAGACAAAGCGGGTTCTGAGTTAAAGAACACAGGATGACCTCTATTTTTATTCAGTGTGGGAAGGACATCCTTCCGTGCTTTCCGGGAAGATACAAGATGTTAAAAGAGGGCCTGGAAGCCTACCTCCAGCTGAGTGGGCCACTGGGCTGGCCTCAGGAGGTCACGTTGGGCAGAGCAGATGCCGCTGACGGTAGAGAGAGGCCACGGCCTGGAGGCTGGAGAGGTCCACGGGGAGCTCTCTCCACCCTGGCTGTCGGGACGCTCACAGTGCAAAGGTCCCCAGCAGGACAGACACTCGGGGCACACCGCCTGTAGGGGAGCACGAGGACTCGGCTGGAGATGCCCGCAGCTGCTGGGTGAGGCTCTGGGGAGCTTCCGAGAACTCCTGAGCACTTGTAATGGGTTCATTTTGTTGTAGGTAAATTATTTTTTATTCATCTTATATTTCATTGTATAGTTCATGTATTTTATTACTCATGATATATGATGTTTAAACAGCACTGAGAATGTGCCTGTAGCTATTCCTGATTTTCACGTGTGATGGGCAGACTGACACTGACAGCTATCCAAACAGTCCTCACAGCTGTTGGTGAGCGGTTTGGGCGTAATCAGTGCAAGCAGCGGGTTCTGGCCTCTGTGTGGGGCTCTCCCTGCCCTGTGGCCCCGGGGCCTGGATGACAGAGGCGCTGGGAAGACAGGTGAGGCGCTGGAAAGACCAGGAGCCGACCCAGCGGCAGCCCCGCCTCCTCTCACCGCGTCGGACCGAGCGCCGCAAACCCGGAGTCTGGAGCCGCCGGCGCGTCCGAGCCCTGCCCGCTCCTCACTCCCCGAGCGGGCGCGGTTTCCCCCCTGGAGGACGCGGCCGGGAGGACTGCCGCCTCCCAGGTTGTCCGAGGACCCGCTCAGCCCAGACGGGTGCCCGGTGCGGAGCGGGCGCCGCAGAAGGCTGGAGAAACAGAGTTGAGCCTCGCTCTCTGTTCAGAGACGCCCTGCTCGACGCGCTGCTCTGGGGGACGTGGTTCTGCCGCGAGCCTCCCCTGGGTCTCTAACTCGCGTCCTTAGTTCGCACGTGCTGGGCAAGCACCTGCGTCCCACGCGGCCTCCGTGGGGCACGTTAGCCTGGAAAGCCAGTGTGCGCGTGTCGGGCAGCACCGCGCCGGGAAGGAGCGGGCGCCTCGGCACCGGGGGATGAGCGGGGCGGACGCGCCCGCACCCCGAGGCCGCGGGCTTCTCGTGGCTGATGGCCCTGCGCGGCGCCGAGAACCTCGCGGGGCCCCGGCGGCCTGCGGGGGGCCTGTCAACCCGAGATCGCGTCGCGTCTGTCACCCTCACCCACCAGCCTCCTCCCTCCAAACCCCGACTCTCCTTCTCCACTGATGAGAAGGAGATCAGCCTGTTGGGGTGTCTTCAGGCAAGCGGTGGGAAAGTGATCCCAAGGTCAGTGTGAACCCCTCCCGCCCCGCAGCTGGCGGGAAGGCGGGAGGCGCTGGCCGAGTCACTCAGCTTTTATCCAAATCCAGTCCGGCCGCTCCTCCGGGCTGGAGCCCGTGCTCCCTCCCGCCCCGGCTCGCATCCTCATCCTGGGGTTTTTCACACCTCGGGACCCCTCTGTCACCCCGTTCCCAAGGCTGCTTGGCGCCTGGCGGCAGGCTCTGGGGGCCTGTGCTGTGATGCCCTGCTCTGCTTGGACGCGGGCGCAGAGAGGCTGTGTTTGTTTCCCCGCCGGCGTCTGTGCGGTGCGGGGACTGTCTGTGCGGAGACCCAGGCTCACCAGGGCTCGTGTTTCCTTGCTGGCACCGGGTGAGCTGCTGCGTGCTTGCTGGTACTCCTTCCTGCGCGGTGCTCCAGTGCACGCCGGGGCGGCGGGACCCTCCTTGTCCGCGCCTCCCGGGCTCTGCCTCGGTGACAGGGCTCTGCCTCCACGGGTCCACCCCCGCTGCACCCGCCCCTACCAGCCTGGCACCCGCTGGAGCCCGAGCTCCTCCCTGCCTCCAGGTACCCCCAGCTCCGCCTCCCCGCCCCAGGGTTCTCTTTCTCTCAAACCTGCACAAACCGCCTCGGAGCCAGTTTGTCCCTGGGAAGGCTGTATGCCAGCAGTGTGGACGCGCAGGTCTGCCGTGGGGTGTGAACACACGTGTCCGTGTGTCTGTGTCTTGTGTGCACGGCTCTGGGTGCACGTGTGTGTTGTGGTGTGCATGTGTTGTGCGCACCTCAGTGAGTGTGTATTATGTGTATGTCTGCGACTGCATATGGGTGTGTGACTGCACGTGTGTGCGAGTGCACGTGTGCGTGTAAGTGCACATGTGTTGTGTGTGCAAGTGTGAATGCATGTGCGTGTGTTTTGTGCGTGTCTGTGAGTGTACATGTGTTGTGTGCACGTGTTGTGTGCACATATGTGACTGCACGTGTGTGCACACGTGTGGTGGCAAGAGGGAACAGCAGGGAGAAACAGCAGCACCTGCTCCATCACTGACCTCTAACCTCTGACTTGGCCAGGCCCCACCACCCAGGAGCTCACTTTCTAGTAATCAGACAGCTGTCTCCCCTGAGCTTGGACTGCTCCCCTTCCTGGGGTTCTATGAGAAATCCAGATATTATTTCCTCCTGCCACCAGAGAAAGGGCAGCATGGAACAGAGGGACTCTTCATAACATCTGCGCTTGCAGTTAGGGGAACAGGTCAAGGAAAGTTATGCTGGAGCTCCCAGATTCCCCACCAGAAAGGAGGGCGAATGGCTGGGGCTGCGGATGGAGCTGGAGCTGGGAGTTGGGTGGAAGGAGGCTGGGTGGCAGGTGCCCAGAGAATCACCTCTGGAGCTTCCAGAAGCGGGAGTCCAGACGTCTGCTCCCACCTGTCACTCAGATGCTTGTAGCGAGGGTGGGAGGGTGAGGCCTCCTTCCCGGGCTGACCACCCCCAACGGACAGGGGAAGCAGAGGCGAGCTTCTGACTACTCAAGGGGCTGAGGGAGGCTAAGGCAAGGGCAGACCTGGGCGTCAGCTCACGGCCAGAGAGCAGATCTGGTGTGAGGCCAGGAGACTGGAGAAACCTTTCAGCTTTAACAGAAAGAGGAGGATGCCTGGGCAGGGCCAGCAGCGTGATCTGCGGGGCCTGATGCAGCACGGCAACACAGGGCCTCTGGTTTAATCCTTGCTGAGGAATCCAAGACGGTGACCGCGGAACCTTCCGCAGGTGCAGGCCCTGAGCCCCGGCCTTCTGACTGCATGGTCTGGGACCTTCCTCAACGTGTTCAGGAGTGTCCTTATTGATCTTCTTGGTGGAAAAGTAGATGCTGCTGCCCCAGTTCCCTCCCTTCTCACCTGCAAACGTTTAAAATTAGAAAAGAGCAGCGCTTTAGTCACCTACTTCTCCCCATCTTTCAGGGATACTAATTTTGCACAGAGAGCATGGAGCCCATCAACGTGCATCCTTTGCTGTCTGTTAGAGAGTCTGGGCTGGACTCCTTTTCCGGGCTGCCATCTGTTGCTATGACGCCTTCTATTTTTAAATAAGGAGCGCTGACGGCTCTGTGAGAGGCAAGGAGGGAGGGACTTTGCATAGAACGTTTCCTTATAATGAAGGCAGAAGATTCAGTTCATTGGGATTTTGTCTCGAACTGGCTTGTTCTCCTTAAATGACTCTTCTCTATCCATTACATTTCCTTCCCAAAGGCATATTTAGGTGATAGTCATCTTACAAGAGCATCACACATCAGACGCGCCTCGCCTCTCAACTCAAAGTCACAGAACTCTGCTAGGGTCACACCAGCCTTGACCTGATCAACGAGTCTGACTTGCATCAAAGTCTTCCATCATAGACCCACTTGGGGTAGGCTGATGGTAAAGTAGTTTCAACGGCGAGCTTGTTTTCATATGGAGCCTTCCTGTGTTTGCAAAGCTTTTCCTTAAAGCCCTCTCTTTTTTTTAACTAAGAAAAAGACAAACAAAAAAACCATTCCAAAATGAAAATAAAGAAACAAAATAGGCAGGGCTGATACCTTTCCCATCTGAAAGCTAAGTGCAAAATAGGCTTTGGACTTTGAATTTCTAGTTACTTTTTGAATCCTGTCTTGCAAAGATAGAAATTTGCCTATGAAGTCTTGCAAAAGTGCATGAAACACTATAGTTGAACATGTGGGGAAAATAATTTAAAAATTAAAAATTTCTTGCACTCTAATAAGTCACCTTTTTTTATTTTAGAAATGCCTAATGCCACATGGCATTATGGAACCAATCAAGAATTAGTTTTTAAACCACAAAATGTTGAATATTCTTTGTAGGAGAAATGTTAAAGCTTATGAATCTGACTTCATTTGTGCCTGACTTAACTTTAAAATAAAAAAATGCACTTAAATTTCTTTTTTCAGATTATCTTTAATAGAAGAATTTTATCTTCCACAACAGCCTAGGGGAGACCTGTATTAATACTAAAAGATATGGAGGGGCTGGCATCCGGTCTTGTTCGCCTCTTCTAACACTTTCATCCATTGTTATATTCACTTGTCTGGTCTCAACTCTCATCTTCAGAGGTGGCCCACGGTAGAGGCTGGGGACTCAGGGGCCGCCAGCTCAGCCCAGACACCTTCCCAGGGGCTGGCTGTCCTCCACCGGTCACTGGATGGGGCAGGGGAGGCCATGTGCTGCCCACCGCGCCCACCTTCATGCTGGGCAGGGCGTGGGGACCGTTCCCTCACGGTGGACAGGAGGAGGCCGGTAGTCTCTGTACAATGAAAGGCGCTGCTTTTTAGTTCTGTACTTTGTCTTGTAAATCTGCCTGATTTATGACCATTTCCAACACATTTTTAAAATGTCAACTGTAAGAATTATTTCAGGGAAAAAACTTGATGTTTTACATTCTGTTGCCTTTAGATCCCATTAGGATTTCAGCATGAAAAACTTGTATTTAAAGGTGTGAGTAGGTATCGTGGAGTGTGAGGTCCCTCCTCTCAAGAAGATGGGGACACTGAACAAAGCTGTGTGTCCCTGTGCAGGTCTAGCCCTGCCTGGCCCGTCACTGAGGTGCCTCACGTGCAAAGAAGGGGCCACTGCAGCATTCTCCTCTCTCCTGACAAACATCTGTATAAAATACTTAACTCAAGCTCATAAACCTATAACTTGAAGAAAATATGGGATACAGAAACATATTTCTAAAATGATACTGAACTCTTTCTCATTAAGTTTTGATATTCTAAAATGTACTATAATCCTATATAGCCTATGTACTTTATGTTAATATTTTATTTATAGAAAATATGTTAAATATTATATAATTTTAAATATTACACAAGATATTATATAATATTAAAAGTTATAACACTGATTCAATAGACGTGACTTTGAACAAACTCCAGGAGATAGTGAAGGACAGGGAAGCCTAGTGTGCTGCAGTCCATGGGGTTGGAAAGAGTTGGGTACAACTTAGTGACTGAACAGCAAAAATAACAAATATATTGTATCTCCAAACATGACAAGATCTGAGCTGCATTTTTGGCCAACCCATATTCTATACATATGCATATATGTGTATTTCATAACCCCAAAGTACAGTAGCCCTCAAAGTACAATGGGAAGAAAACGTACATCAAGGCTGTATATTGTCACCCTGCTTATAACTTATATGCAGAGTACATCATGCAAAATGCTGGACTGGATGAAGCACAAGCTGAGATCAAGGTTGCCAGGGGAAATATCAACAACCTCGGGTATGTGGACGACACCACCCTTATGGCAGAAAGCAAAGAGCAACTAAAGAGCCTCTGGATGAAGGTGAAAGAGGAGAGTGAGAAAGCTGGCTTAAAGCTCAACATTCAGAAAACTAAGCTCATGGCATCCGGTCCCATCACTTCATGGCAAATAGATGGGGAAACAGTGGAGACAGTGAGAGACTTTATGTGTGGGGGGCTCCAGAATCACTGCAGATGGTGATGCAGCCATGCAGTTAAAAGACACTTGCTCCTTGGAAGAAAATCCATGACCAACCTAGACAGCATATTAAAAGCAGAGACATTACCTTGTCAACAAAGGTCTGGATAGTCAAAGCTACGGTTTTTCTAGTAGCCATGTATGGATGTGAAAGTTGGAGCATGGAGAAGGCTGAGCACTGAAGAATTGATGCTTTTGAACTGTGGTGTTGGAGAAGACTCTTGAGGGTCCCTTGGACTGCAAGCAGATCCAACCAGTCCATCCTAAAGGAAATCAACCCTGAATATACATTGGAAGGACTGATGCTGAAGCTCAAGCTCCAATACTTGGGCCGCCTGATGTGAAGAACTGACTCATTGGAAAAGACCCTGATGCTGGCAAAGATCGAAGGCGGGAGGAGAAGGGGACGACAGAGGATGAGATGGGTGGATGGCATCACCAACTCAATGGACATGAGTTTGAGCAAGCCCTGGGGGTTGGTGATGGACAGGGAGGCCTGGCGTGCCGCAGTCCATGGGGTCGCAAAGAGTCAGACACGCCTGAGTGACTGAACAGCAGCATCAGCAATGAAAGCCTAGGAAACGCCTCCTGCTGATAACAGCAAAGAGGACAGCACAGAGTGTCACCTGGCTGACTCCAGGCGAAATTGGAAGCCCCAGTTTGTCCATCATATACTTCTCTGTAAGCTTGTGTGCTATCCACGGGCTTGCCCACTGCTGCCCTGGCAAGCAGGGCAGAGTCCACAAGAAGTGCTTGGCATTTTACCAAAGGGCTACTGTGCTTTTCCCAGGAATTGTCTTTAGACCTCTACTCTTTGGGAAATTTAAGGCGTTTTCATCTGAAATTTCTCCTTTAGTGCCTATCTCCCTAAGCTGTTTATATTTCAAGGTGTGTTTATTGTAAGCAAGGCCTCCCTGCTGACTCAGCTGATAAAGAATGAGCCTGCAATGCAGGAGACCTGGGTTTGATCCCTGGTTTGGAAAGATCCCCTGGAGGAGGGCATGACAACCCACTGCAGTGTTCTTGCCTGGAGAATCCCATGGACAGAGGAGCCTGGCGGGCTACAGTCCATGGGGCTGCAAAGTTGGACAGGACGAGTGACTAAGCACAGCACAGTCTTATTACCACTTAGTTAATGAAGGAGAAGGGGTTACAGGTTACACACTTGCAGAAACAGTTTCTGTCTCAGGAAAACTAAAGATGAACGAACTTCTCTGGTGGGAGGAATCTGGCCTTTGCCTCCTCTCTCCCCGCCTCCTCCTCTCCCCATGCCATTATTCAGTCACAGTATTGTGGTTCCCATTCTACTACTTTTCTCTCAGTGGCTGTGGCTGGACACGATGGCTTTGGGACAGGACAGGCCCCAAACAGGGGCCTCAGAGGCCTTCTGCATCCCCTGCAAGCCCTGAACGGGACTTTTCTCCACCCACATCAGATTTATGGTGCCAATCTTTATGAAAATATGAACCTGAATTCAGTTAGCTAGAAACGGTCATCAGGCTTAGACTGCACGAAAGTGCCTGTGAGGTTAGCTGTTGAACACGGCAAGAGCTTCTGCTCAGAGCTGTCCTCTGGGCCCTGGGAGTGAGAAGACGCCGCCAGGGCTCATTGAGCCAAACCCTAAGACTAGTTTCCAGGACCCTCAGCCCTCCGCTTACCTGGACGCCTGCTGGTGGGCCGGTGCCCTCCTGACTCAGCACTGGGACTAGAGGTCTGGTTTCCCCTCGACCACGGTCCTTGTGATGTTGTCGTTCAGGGGCTCATGTCTGTGTGCTTTTTATCTCACATTATGGAGGGAAAGGCCTCACCTCTTGATCTGTAAATTTACCCAACCTCTCACCGACCAAGACAGTTAGAGGAGCTGGAGCTCCACCCCACCGTGCCCAGCATGAGCCCTCCTGGTAGACGTCTCAGGGCTTTGAAAGGAGAGGAGGGACAGACCCTGGAAACACAGCTGAGCGTCCGCACTGGCTCTTCCTTCTGCTTGGCCGACTCCTCTTGTTTCAGCAGATCAGTTATCGCTGATGCAACGTGAATGCCACCCATGCTCCATAACAGACTTTCCCGTGCTCACTGTCATCCACGTGTCTCTTGGTAAAGACTCTGTCCAAATCATTTCCTTTTTTTTTTTTTTTTAAATTGGAATGGGTGCTTGTTGTACTGAGTTAATAGTCCTTCATGTATTCTAGATACAAGACTTTCATGTGATCTGCAAATATTTCTCCCAGATTGTGGTTTATCTTTTCTTTCTCTCAACTGCGCCTTTTGAGGAAACGAACTTTTCATTTTAATGAGGTCTGAGTTAAGAGTATACTCTTTTATAGATTGTACATTTGCCACTCTAACTAAGGATATGTGCTGACTCAGAGGAAGATCTTGTGTTTTCCTCCAGAACTTTCCATGCTTCATACTTTACTGTTGGTTTATAACCTATTTTTTATTTATGATGCAATTTTTTATTATGGTTGTTTGTATTATGGCTCCGTGTTGAGAGAGTATCCGGTTGCCGTTTCATCTTAGTCAGCAGTCAGCTGTCCTTACGCACGGGTGTCTTTCCCTGCGCTCTCCATCGCGCCCTGCTGCTCAGCATGTCTTTACGTCAGCGCCGTGCTGTGCTGGTTGCTATCGCTCTGTCATACATATTGAAGTCAGGTGATTAGTTGCTTCTGCAAAGTTGCTTTGGCTAATCTCGGTCCTTTCCTCTCACATGTGAATTTCAGAATCAGGTTGTCAATTTCTTTGGCAAATGGCTGCTAGGGTTTTGATTAAGAGTGCATTGGAACTGTAACTATAGAAAAAATCAGCAAGAATTGCCATATTAAAAATACTGGATCTTCTGAACTCAAGCATGATATGTTTGTACATTTATGTAGGTCCTCTTTAACTTCTCTGCTGCTGCTGCTGCTGCTGCTAAGTCGCTTCAGTCATGTCCGACTCTGTGGGACCCCATAGACGGCAGCCCACTAGGCTCCCCCATCCCTGGGATTCTCCAGGCAAGAACACTGGAGTGGGTTGCCATTTCCTTCTCCAATGCGTGAAAGTGAAAAGTGAAAGTGCAGTCGCTCAGTCATGTCCCACTCTTCTCGACCCCCCCCATGGATTGCAACGTACCAGGCTCCTCCGTCCCTGGGATTTTCCAGGCGAGAGTACTGGAGTGGGTTGCCATTGCCTTCTCCACTTTAACTTCCCTAGGGTAGTTTTTTTTTTAACTGTCAGTGTACAGATCCTGCAATAAGATTACTGTCAAGCTTCTACCTACACATTTAACAGTTTTGATTCTATGGTAGTTATTATAATTTCAGCTTCTGAATGTTCATTGCCAGTATAGAGAATTAAAGTTGAATTTAAGGTTGAACTTGTCCTGCACCCTTGCTAAATTTATTTGTTCTAGTAGCATTTTTGTAGATTCTATCAGCTCTTCTACATATACCATGATGTCACCTACTAATACAGTTTTCATTTCTGTTCGTCAGTCCAGTTGAAGTGCCCAGTATAATGCGTATTAGAAGTGATAATAGGAGAATCCTCCTTTTTCATGATCTTAGGGATACATTAAGCCTCAGATTTTAAGTAGGTGCCCTAGGCTGAAGAAGTTCCCTTTTATTCCTAGTTTGCAATTTTAATCAGAAATGCATGCTGGATATTGTCACATGGTTTTTCTGTATTTACTGAGGTGATAGTGTGGCTTATTTTTATTTTTGCGTGTACTTGTGGTGAGCTACTTCAGTCGACATTCAAATGTCACACTAGCGCTGACCTAAGCCCACGCGGTCATGGTATAGCTCTTATGCTGTGAGTTTGCATTGTTACATCTTGGTTAGAGTCTCTGCGTCTGTTCAGGAGGCTCTGTGGGTCTCTTATCATGTAATATCTTTATTAGACTTTGTAATCCACGAAATTCTGAATCACAGAATGAATGAGAAGTATTCCCTT